>JADNRV010000150.1:0-129893 GCA_015499995.1 Flammula alnicola | reverse complement strand
CGATATTGACAATCTGGTAAATGTTTGAACCGAAAAGAAAAACATCCAAAGCTGGAGCGAACCGATCCATGAAATGGTGGAAGCGTAGATGTCGCAGTTGGTGTGCGGCGTACCATGCTTGGAACGTGCCGAAGGCGTTCATAAGGCCGAAGGTGAGAAAAGAGCCAGGAAAGCGCCGAACACGTGAGGTTCGCTCTCAACCCTCCTTCCGGATACTCATGGCTACAGTTCAACACATGCGAGTGATTGGATATACCAGAGAAAACAGGATCGGGTAGAATATGACCAGTTGCGACATGAGGACCCATAGAAGATTCTTCGTCAAGAGACAGACATATAGTCGGAGGCGTATTCTGGTATTTCTCGTTGTCGGACATGTAGACGAAGGTGAGCTTGGCCTAGGGGCCAGCGCAAAGATGGGAGGCAACAAAAGAGTATAACGCCAAAAATGCCTCGAGCTTTATAGACACTTCCTGTCGAGTGAACTGTGTTAAGAATAGCCAGATTTGGAGATTGGCCGCTGTTATATAAGCGACATCTGTTTGCGAAGGACGGAGAGCACCGCTCTCCATCCTTCGGCAGATAGCCTAATAAGGTCTCAAATTCAGAACGGTATCGAAGTAACCTAGGATGTGACGTACAATATCCTCTGCCTGCCCTTCTCGGGCGTAGAATGACTCGTATAGATTCCAAGGCTAGATGTCGAAGAATGAAGTTACCCGAGAGCTGGAACACGTTCGTAACCCCGTAATATGAGGACTCGGAAGGCCTTGATTTCCGCCTTGCTCAACGGGACGTGTCTGGAAATATTTTTGAATTAACAATAAAAATAGCAGCAATTACTTCGTGTTGGACCGTTTACTTTGCTAGTGGTTGTGCTGTGTCATGACTCACGGTGGTTAACAGCTATCCCCTTCTGCTGCGTACTTGCGGCACAGCTCCAGGCATTGACTTGTGCCTTGTTGTTCGTCGTTCAAGAACTCGGATCTTGACAGTTGTGTAGTCGGCCTGTCCACACCAACTGATTAGTGCGGCAGCACTGAAGGATCCGGTTCATATCTTACTCCAAAGCGCGTTTGAGCTCCTTGATCATCCAAGGAAATTTCCCAAAATCCAGCAGGAAAAAATTCTATCAGTCCTGTCATATGTAGCTGGGAGCACTCCCTGGACTATCTCGGAATCAGATGGAAAGTTGACGCAAAGGTTGTTGAGCTGACTTTCCGAAGTCCCAGGGCGTCATCAGATGCCACGTCCGCCATCTGCCGTTTCCTTGCATCCTAGACAGCAGTCCTGTCACTACGGTCAGTGCTGGTCAATATCTCAAGTAAATTCTTGAGGCAAGTGACACTTACCACAGGCAATCTGCACTGCTCGGTCGAATCATAGCATTGTAGAAGATTATTGTCATCAAGGTCGATATGGGTGGTGCAAACGCGGACATGCACGTTTGGGGCAAGAGAGCCTCATGTGGCCCCGTGGGATTAACCTTTCTTTGTTCCCAGATCCAAACTCCTCCCAAAATATCTTGCCATAAATCCATGATATGATAAATGGGGGTTCATGATCATCTATCACGATAAAAATAAAAATCCAAGTAAGCTATGACAACTTAGATCGCTTATGCAGTCTTAGAGTGCGTTCGGCAACTCTTCACCTGTCAGTACTGTAGTTCATATTTCCGTAAATAGTATCTCGCGACTTTGAGTCACATACCATCACATTGCTACAGTGTCTCGATCAGGCTGTGTGTCTTGAACTTGCTGACAAATTGATGATGCCTCTCGGCGGGTGGATGCCGAACATTGGCGGCTCCCACTTCCGAACCCCTGCCAGGTGCCTCCGTGTCTCCAAAAGCCAGTTGTTGGATGAAATTCTAATTCCAATGCGCAAGGGGCTCAGAGTTGACCTGTGGGAAAATTTGTATTGCAGAGCGTTGGTCCCGAGAAACAAATTTTTGGCAGCCGAGGAATGCCGCGAGGCACCCAGCAGGTTCACAAAAAATCTGGATGCATATGTAACGCAGTTTCCACTGTAAGCTGCTAAACGCCATCAAACATGTCTGCGGCACTTTGACTGAGCAGCTCATCAATCGTGTCCCGCCATGCCATTCCTGCCGATCCACGGATAGCACTGCGCGCCGCCGCCGGGACATGCGCTGTCGCAATTGACTCTTGTTTGGCAGCAATTTCGGCAACAGGTGACGCCGCTTGATGCCGGCTGTGTCACGGTTATGTGCACGTGATGCCTCGCCTGTAGGATCCTACTATATAAGGAAATCTGAACTAAAGTACTGACAGGTGAAGAGTTGCCGAACGCACTCTTATGTATGAGGGGACGAGCAAAAAATATCTTCTCGAGCACCGACCGCCGGAAATGAGTCGGGATGCGACATACGAGTTTACTCTCTCCGACTGCTCAAGCAAAATTCTAACGGATTGGTTTGGCGCGTACAAGGATTCCGGTCACAGGAAAGTGATGCATACCTTCCGAATATTATTAACTGTAAACGCAAGGAATCGCGGATAACTAACACGACTGTCGCGGGGTATACGGGAAAGGATGTCGAATCTCGATTATCTTCGAAGCATAATACGTAGACAATTAGCATAAGGCAGGTCGGGGACCAGAGAGCGTGTCCGAATGCAGGCAAGGAATGATGAGGAAGCGCGTCGGATAAGGGGACAGACCGGTTTTTAAAGGGTGAAATCCTCGGAATTTAGAATGAATGGATTTGCACTGGAGAGACGGGCGGCAATACGTTGAATTGTGCATGTAAAATGCCGGCCTATTGACTGCGCAAAGAAGGCGACGCCGTTCGTGCAAAGTATATTGACACGACGAAGAGGGCAGTTAAATGATAATGAAGTGAAGCCTTCGTTCCGATGACTGCTAAAAGAATTCGAAAGCCGAGGAGAGTAGTCACCGTGGATGATCTATAAACGAGGATAGACAAGGATCCAGAAGGCGGATGGTCGTGCAGCACGATGTTTTATGGCATTGCTTTCGAAACGATTTGGGATCGAAGGTGCAGTCATAGGACCCTTCCCCGATGAAAAGGTATAATAATGGTTCGCAAACATGCTGAAGTACTGTAACGGTGATGATGATCAAGCAGGATAGGCTGGGTTTGGAGAAGAAAATGAGTAAATATCGTGGAAATGATTTCGGAGCGGCTGGACGTACAGGTCACTGGGGTCTTCCTGGTGGCGTTGAATGCACCAGTACACCATCCATGCGGTATAAATGCGTGAACGCGTGAACCCTCGAACATCCAGAAGACTGTCAGGTGTCCACTTCTAGCTTGTCTCCAACGTCGCCAAGTTGCCTTCGACTCGCTTTCAACTCCCGATAACGTGCTATAGCCTTTTCCCTTTCTTGTTCCATCATCACTTTCTGTGACATCGACAAGACGCCATCCCTCTTTCCGATCGCCGACGATACACCCCGAGGCAGTTTCTTGAGCTCTGGAGGTGCTTGTGCTATGTCATTTAATCTCTTTGGGGCGGAAGAAGAAGAGACTTGGAATTCCTTTCGGCGCCCCGTAAATTTGTCGGTTTGAGGAGGAGGAGGGGAAACATCGCGAGGCTTTTGACCCTTTTCAGGAGATTGGTATTCGCCCTTCGGCTGTTTCGGTTTCTTGGCCGCGATTCGAGCTTCATGTTCCGCTTTGGCCACACCCCGGGCAAAGGAACGAGATGACTCAACAGCAGACTTCACAAGAGGTCGCAGGTCGTCTTCCACTCGCCTATTCGAAGGTGAGCCTTAGCTCGCGCAGCAAGTTCGGAATTCACATACCGATTGAAATGTTGCATAGACTCCCCTGGTTGGATGGCCAAAGAGACCTTTTTCTCAGACCTTCCGCTCCGCACTTTATCCTCCAATTTGGTAGAGCCGTCAGGACCTGTCTTCCGTCGTTTTCCTGGCCGCTCTTCGCCCTCGTCGTGAACTTTCCGCTTTTTCAGCTTGAATTCATCCCGAATACTTTGGGCATTGAAAATACGAGCAGCTGACTTTGGAATGGCTTCATTTCGCAGGGATTCTTTCCCTGGGGCTAAATCTGTGCCTCTGAAATATATTATATAAAATTCGTCCATGAACACAATGAGAAGTTGAACATACTTTTCGTTCCGAAGTTTTTCGCGCACAGTGCGCTTTGCCTTTTTGTGAGGCATTTTTAACCGGATTTCAACGATTTAGAAGTGAGTTTGATAGTTATGAGGTCGTATGTCGACTCTGGACGGTTTGTCGCTCGAAGGGCTGGTTCGCGGGCTGCGTCGTTGTGCGCGATGTGTCCCAACGCTGTCCAGTGTCCAACTTGACAAGCTTGACAGTTCAGTCATTATTGATTGCAGACGATGATGCCAAACAACACAAATCCAGGCCGCTTGACACGCTTGCCAACGGCGCTAAAAATCAACTTTTTAGAAGCTTGATACTGCATTAGCTCCAGTATAAACGCTCATTGCCCGACATGGGTCTTCGAAGTTTATCAACCCACTCACAAGCGAGAGCGAGAGTGAAACAAGGTCAAACTTTGCATTGAACGACCCTTATATATGGAATGTAGTGTTTTCAAACACGATGCCACCTTGCCACCGTAAGTCGATTCCCAGGAATGAAAAATGTCAGAAGACGGCTTATTCAACTCTTTTTCTTAGGTGAACACCCTCGAAAGACTATTCCTTTCATCATAAGAGGCTCGAAAATTTCTATTGCATAGAGAGATGGCCGGCCGCTCAGTAAAACATAAGACGGATTCTACTGTGTGACATGTAGCTGCATATCTATTGCGTTGGTCACGATGGTTCATATCTTCATGTAAGCTGAATTGTTCCTCGTCCTTTGCTCGGGTTCCTCATGTTTTCGAGACTAGTACTTGCTCCTGCCTAGATATTCTGGAAGATTGATGGACGTTATCGATCTGCGAAGGGTTCAATCCACCTGACATTGTTCGACTGCCTCCATTATTCCACTCCGGCCTCTCAATTGATGCTAGACCCGGAGTAACCTACGTTGCGCACCCAACGCCTGTTCCGTGTACGATAACATTTTTATTTTCGCAGAAGAATGTGCTTCTGACATGTCATGATCAAGTCTCCAGGTCTATAGGAGTGTAAAAATAGAATGCCCTGTGTGGATATTCTTAACCATCCATTTTAGACCATCGTCTCCATATGATTTCCCTTTGGTAATGCGGTAAAGATACTCAGAAGCTGTTGCGACCTTATGGATCTATCAGTTAATTGATCTTAATGTCCTTTCTCTCAGCAGGGTGTCATGAGGGTTGCGGCAAATGTGCTGGTTGAAAGTTTTTTTTATCTATGCAAGCCCGATGCATGCTGCATTTCTCTCCTCCGTGATGTATGTGCATTGAATACCCTTCATTGCGAAGCCATTTCTCACTCTCTAGCAGGCCTCTCTTCTCCATGCTCGATAGTCATCCAAAACAATCAATTTTACACGCCGTCTATGTCGTGATATTCTTTACCGCTCTGAAAGACGCCGGAGAATTCACCATTATCTCAGTTACAGTCACCAGTGGCGACAAAACCATATGGACACAGCTTCTTCGAGCTTTTTTGGGACCGGTGCACTTGGAGATACGAGAACCGACTGCCAGCACGGTATGTATATCATTTGCATAAAAATAACTTGCTTGTGGCTGACTTATAAAATGACGGATAAAAGGTCACTGTTATTCGTCTATTCGATTATTCGTTCGCCCAAGGATAAGGTCGTCAGCTCTTCGAAGCATGTTCCTGCCTGCATTATCTGTGTTGGCACTGCTGCCCTGGCCTGGGGTTCTGGGCGGGCAAATTCCTGTCGTTGGAGGCGTGCTTGGGGGCGTTCCGGATACTGCGCCAGCTAGATTCAAAGAGGCTGACAGCCAGAGCACGTCTGCTACAACTCCTGGACAGCTGCGCGTTGTGGAAAACTCAGGTGTTTGCGGTCCGTCGGCCTTTCCCATACGCTATCTTTCGAGTTTTTGACGAAAAGCATTCTTGCAGAGACCACTCCTGGTGTCTTCCAAGCATCAGGTTACGGTGAATCTAACTGCCACTGAGAGCATATGGTATGATTTTCATCTCCGGACCCGCGTATAGACACTGACGCCAATTGCGGAAAGGTTCTGGTTCTTTCGCAGCTCGCAATAATCCTGATACGGCGCCACTCGCCCTATGGTTCAATGGCGGGGTACGTCTTTTCTGTCGCAAAAACGAATATCCCTAACCTATTCCCGCTAGCCCGGTAGTTCGAGTATGATCGGTCTGTTCCAAGAGCATGGTCCTTGTCGAATTACCAACGATAGCTCTTCCGTCACTCTGAATCCTTTCTCATGGAACAATGAGGCCAATGTCCTCTATATCGATCAACCTGTTGGCGTGGGCTTCTCTCATGGAGACTTAAATGTCGGAACGTCGCAGGAGGCAGCCTCTGATATCTGGACCTTCATGCAAATATTCCTTTCCGATTCGAGATTCGCTAAATATCAAACGAACAACCTTGCGATTTGGACGGAATCGTAAGTACATCGTGAATGCTATGAATCGGGATTCTTACACTAATCGGAATTATAAAGCTACGGTGGACATTACGGCCCAACTTTTGCTGCGTAAGTTGATGTGAACACTGCCTTCTACAACACACTCACCACAAATGAAATAGATACTTCCTCTCCCAGAACGCTGCCATCGCTGCTGGTACAATTTCTGGAATTCCATTAAATCTCAAAGTACTGGGCGTTGGCGATGGCCTAACTGTACGTCCTGGACAGGAGGATTCACTGGACTGTGAGATACTGACGAAATTTTCCTGGCAGGATCCTTTGAGCCAATACCCAGGGTACATCTCATACGCCGGAAGCAACCCTTATCATGCCCTGGTCTCTTCCTCCGTCATTTCTCGCGCGAACTCCTCCTGGACATCGTCCACCGGTTGTAAGGTTCAGGTAAATCGTGATCTATACCATATAGCTACAACTTTTTGCTAACTTGCGCCTCGTCACTCGTCAGATAACTTCGTGCAACAATGGCGGCTCGAATTCCGTCTGTTCTAAAGCACAAAGCTTCTGTAACAACAACATTTTGTCTCCTCTCGCCGGGAATTTCGATGTACGGTGATATTTCTCATCTTTTTACCCTTTAGCGAAACTCACTAAAAGTCTGCAGGTCTACTATGTGCCGACCGCGAACCCCGACCCATATCCACCTGACATCACCAACTACTTAGCTTCGATCAAAACAACGGTCGGGGCAGAGGCTACCTGGCAAGAGACCAACAACAATGTTTACAACAACTTTGCCGCGACAGGTAAACAAAATGGTATTTCATCCCGTGCGACTCTCATGAGTAATTCACACAGGCGATTGGATGAGGAACTCGCGTCCTGATCTCGAAACCGTCATCAACGCCGGCGTAAGAGATGTTTCGATAAAGCATTAATTTTTAACTGAATCGCTAATAGGTTCGAACAATTGTCTATGATGGCGACGCTGTACGAACACCTCTCTCTTCTCAATTGTGCTGCCTATGACGTCTATGATACATATAGGATTATATCCTCAACTTCAACGGCGTTGAAGCTATGGTGAGTTTCGTCAACAAGTTATTTTTACTCGACCACTTAACAGATTCCCTTTTCCTAGGTCGCCAATCTCAATATGCAATTCACTTCGGTATTGAAACAACAGACTTTCCAAACCTATACTGTTGCAGGCCAGACAGCTGGTCAATTCAAGAATGCCGGAACGTTTTCGTACGTTCGTATTTTCGGTGCTGGGCACGAAGTTCCAGCTTACAAGGTACGGAGCCATTTTTACAAGACGAATATGGTATACACTGTATGCTCATTTTCGATTTCGCAGTTCGGAAAATTGGCTGTTGGTCAGGCTGCTGCTCAGATGTTCACGCAGATCATGGCTAACCAGTCTCTTTCGTCAACATGATCGTAACATAAACAATGGCTCTGTCGAAGATACCATCTTGAGTTACAACTGACATCAGGCGTTGGTGCAATATTGTAGCTGTAGCATTTTGGAATGGAACAATTTTGATCTACGGCGTTTGACTCGAGTGGTCAACGTACATAACCGCCACTTGCACAAAGCTTGCGAAATAAAGAAAGTTTATTTCCACGGCTCTAGTCGGGCCGACACATCTTACTCCCAAACTCTTCTCTTCAAAAAGAAGCCCCATTCCAACCGTATGTTAACGTACCAGTGGCACAAGAATATTGCACAACCGTTCAAAATCCTATGCTCTCCTCATGTCTCTGCGATCAGCTGAAGAGGTTGGCATCGCCAGCGTTCGGGCCGCCTGAAGAGTCGGATCGATCTGTCGTTCAAAATGACTTCGCCAGGCCACCGCAAGACAAATCCCTTACGTCGGTTGTCCTATCCTCGATAAAGTTGTATTCATGCTGCTCGGATATACATCGTATCGAGTTTCGAGGTAGGACCATTGCCTGCGTACGGTTCGTCATCACTGAACAGGTCCAACAGCTTTATGCCTTCTGGGACGTACTGACGCAACCTTCATAGACAGCCACCAGCAAGCTAGATAGGTCCGCGAAGCCTGTGTCTCTTGTAATCGCGTTGATGATCATCACGCCATATGGAACCCAACTTCTATGATGGTCAACTGTGCAGCAGAGAAGAAAGAATTTGGGCCCCGGACCGTCTGCAACATTTGGAGAATGGCTAAAAATAAAGCTGGGCATATAAACTGTCGGAAAAATAGGAATAACTATCGTCCTATCCTTGAAAACACTTGGATTATTTGCGCATATGCGTTTCGCTTTGGTTTCGCTTCTCCCTTTTGTACCTTGGCCAGGCGTTCTTGGAGGTCAAATTCCAATCATAGATGGAGTGATTGGAGGAGTCCCAGGGCCCTCAATTTCTGCCTTCATCGAGATACCTCAAGTTCAGAATGTGACGACAACACCAGGAAAATTGCGGGTCGTGGAAAATTCTGGCATATGTGGTCTGTAATTTTTGTCTTCTGCTTGTCCAATTCTCAACACGAAAAAATATTCCAACAGAAACGACACCCGGCGTTTATCAAGCATCCGGGTACGGCGACTTGACCGCTACAGAGAGCCTCTGGTAAAAAGTTTCGCTCTTGGAGGCACAATGTTCTCATATATTGCTTGAAGGTTTTGGTTCTTCGCTGCTCGCAAGAATCCTGAGACGGCTCCGCTCGTCCTATGGTTCAATGGCGGGGTAAGTTTCTTCTTCCCTTAGGCATGGTTACGGCACTGATTCATCTTCGTCAGCCTGGGAGCTCAAGCATGATCGGCTTGCTTCAAGAACACGGTCCTTGTCGAATTACGAATGACAGCACTTCTGTCACGTTGAATCCTTTCTCCTGGAATAACGAAGCCAATGTGTTATATATCGACCAACCGGTCGGAGTGGGCTTCTCTCACGGAGACCTCAAAGTTGGAACATCCCAGGAAGCTGCAGCCGACGTTTGGACGTTCATCCAAATCTTCCTTTCTGATCACAGATTTTCCAAGTTGCGCTCCAACAAACTTGGAATTTGGACCGAATCGTGAGCGCCTTCATCCCAGTTTTAAGTGATTGGTTCTAACTCTTTTCATCAAGATACGGCGGACATTACGGACCTACCTTTGCCGCGTGAGTATGATAGTCTTTTATAAGCTGTCGCAAAAAAACTAAATTGGAGCGCGTCCAGCTACTTCCTTACCCAAAACCTTGCTATCCGCGAAAGGAAGATTTCTGGAGCAATTCTAAATCTGCAGGTCCTCGGCGTTGGAGATGGCCTTACTGTACGTCAACTCTCATGGCTCCTCAATATTCCAATCCTGAAAAGCGTGACTTAGAATCCTCTGATTCAATATCCTGGGTACATTACCTATTCCGGTGTCAATCCTTATCATCCTTTGGTCACCCAAGATGTGATTGACGCTGCGAACACCTCTTGGACTACACCTGTGACGGGCTGTAGGGACATGGTGCGTTAGACCGTCCCGCGCTAAGGAAAATATTGTCATTGATGATTCAACCCTCAGATTATCGCTTGCAATGGCGTTAACGGCAATAATACCATCTGCTCGTCAGCCCAAAATTTCTGCAATAATCGAATCCTCTCTCCATTAGCCGGGAACTATGATGTAAGCCTAGTTTGACTCATTGTATTGAGTTAGCAGTCAGATTGATCGTCTTTAGGTGTATTATGTATTGACCGAAAATCCTGACCCCTACCCACCGGAAATCGCTACCTACCTGAACGCAGTGGCTTCACAGATTGGAGGAGAAGTTACCTGGACACAGTCGAGCAATGCTGTATACCGAAACTTCTCCAACACTGGTACGGGTCCAATCTTTGGATAGATTTGACGCCCATTTTACTCGTGATTCTAGGTGATTGGATGAGAAACTCTGCTCCTGACCTTGAATTCGTCATCAACTCCGGTGTAAGTCATTCTTCTTTGTTCTAGACGCTTAGCTCATGTTGTCTGCAGGTCAGAACGATTGTTTATGACGGAGATGCGGTATATCTGTCTTTGATTATGTTGTTCATATATCGATACTGACGCATAGACTGACAGGACTATATCTTGAACTTCAATGGTGTCGAAGCAATGGTAAACACTTTTGAACTAAGTTCCGACATATGAAATTCACAATGAGTCCAATTGACAGGTCAACAACCTCGAAACCATCTATTCGCCCCTCTTCAAACTCCAAAAGTTCAAGAACTTCTCCGTCAGCGGCCAAACCACTGGTATCTTCAAGAACGCTGGCACGTTCTCCTATGTCCGTATATATGGTGCAGGGCACGAAGTACCAGCATACAAGGTGCGTTTAGTGCATATTATTCCTTGTTTCAATATAAGATACCAATCTTTCTTAAAGTACGGAAAATTGGCGTATGGACAAGCAGCCGCTCAGATGTTCACACAAATCATGCGGATGAAGGCTTATCGTCAACTTGAAGTCTCATGACGGACGGACTGCCTGCTGGACGAACGCATCCTGTCAGCAGGGGGTCCAGGTCGCGTTCCCGTGCCAAATTCAACACCTTGTCACTCAATTTTTCCAAAGACACGCATACGATGGCTATCTCTTTCACGTGGGCCATGAAAGACGCGAAATTCCCCAAATCACTGTATCCCACATAGAATATCTAGCTACGAACCAATCTCGAACTTCTGGATCGATATCATTACCTGTCAAAGAGAATTGAGGAGCTTCATCAAGAGGCAAGCCATGGTGGCGCCATTGTCGAATCCTATCTTACGTCAACGCGTCAACCTTGACCGCAGCCAGGACCCAAACCGCGGACGACTCTAAGATCCCTCCTCTGGACGGCCACTTATTGTCGGGCGCTGGTATCCCTCTCGTTTGCCTTTAACGGCACTTCCTCGTTTTCGGACGAGGAGCTGTCGATGGCTGCCAACCATCAACTCTCGTTTCTTCATGAGGGGTATTCAACGGTCGGCAATGCAAAGGAAGTTTTGTGTATTCCTGAAGACCGTTTTTCCTACCTTGTTACATATGAGGAGGCAGCGGCTGGTCACGAACCCCTTGAAAGCTCTTGCTTGAAGGCTTTCACCATCCGAAGAACGCTTGTCTCGAAGAGATAGGCGGTTAAATCAGCTGCCGCCTCACTTCTTCGCACCGCCGGTTATTGGGGCTGTCGAGATCGGAAGCGATCTACTCCATTGCCGAGTACGATACCTACTTAAGCGATACCGTCCAAGCGTTTTCTAACTCATTTTCAGTGGAGGACGGATTCGATACTTGAAAATAGGGAATTGGCGTCAATAAATAGATAAATCAATGGCTACCGATCCTTTGTACACTTGAAGAAGAGATTGAAACAAAAGTCCAAGAAGTTTAAAAAGTCGTAAATAATACTGAATGCCATAGTTCAATAAACAGCGAGGGGATAGTCGGTGTAGCCTGTGCTCCAATCATCTTCGCTCTTGTTGATCTGTAAGTACGGGATGTTCGGAATGTTGTTCAGAGGTTTCCCGTGCTCGATGCGCTTCACCAGGTCGGGGTGGGTGATCCAGCTGAAGCCAATGAAAATGCCGTCAACCTTCCCCGAGGACACGAGCTGCTCGCCCTCCTCCGGCGTGACGTCCGTGTTGACGAACAGCTTTGCATTGCGGATGAATGGCCTGTACGCTTCGACTACGTTGTGGTCAGTCCCACGGCGTTTTCCTTTATATCACAATCATGTGAGCGTTAGCTATGAAGAAATGAAGAACGCGAGCATACCGTCAATTGGGAAATCGAACTTTGGAGAGTATCGGACGAGGGTGATGTAAGCGAGGTTCAGCTTGTCCGCCTCACTGATAAAGTACGAGTAGGTATTTAAGGTGTCTTGCAGAGGCATTCTGCGCGAAGAGAAATATAAGACAGCAGGTTGCTGGTGGTAAGGTTTAACATACCCAATATCGTTATACCCGCCTGCAGGGCTTATTTTGAGACCGACGTTAGGGCCAAAGACCTTCACCATGGATCTCAAAACCACGAGGCCGAACCGAGAGCGATTTTCAACACTTCCCCCCCAGTTATCAGTGCGCTGGTTCGAATTGTAGTCGAGGAATTGGGTGATGAGGTTTCCGCTTGCTCCGTGGACTAGACAAAAAGTAAATTTCAGTCTAAGGGCTCTGCGATCGATAATGAGGACTTACGTTCAACGCCATCGAAGCCAGCCATTTTGGCGAAAATGGCGGCTCGTTTAAAATATCCAGCGATGATCCAAGGGTCGCCAATTGCCTTTGGCTGTAAGATAGGATATTAGCTATCAAAAGGAGAGAAATGGATTGAGACAAGCGCTTACTGTAACGTATCCAGGTTCACCAGGAATTTGGCGGAATTTTCCACCTCGAGCGGCAATAGCAGATGGTGCGTAGATGGGCTATACACATGGAGTGAGCAAGCCAAAACTCAATATAAGTAGTCCAGACGAAAGACTTACTATTCCAGAAAGCTTGTGCTGAGGAGTATCCGGATGAGAGAGACGGCCAGCTAGACAGAGCCAACCATCAGATAATCAGATACAAAGTACATATCTTTCATCGATGCCTTACCATGCCAAAGCTATAGGAAAACGCGTCAATCAGATAAAGTTCAATGTCTGGGAGACGGCGTTTACTAACCTGAGCGTACATCTTTCCTCCAGCAGCGTGAACAGCGTCTGTGATTTTCTTCCATCCGGCAACATGTTTTTCGTCCCAAAGTCCGGGGGCGTTGTCCCATGCAGTTCTGAAATGTCAAACATCGAATCAGCGAAATACAAATAGATATCGGTGTGAATAAGCGCACCCCTGACGATTTATGAGGATACCCTCTGATACGATTAGGCCAGCACCACCAAGAGCGCGCTGAACGTAATATTCTTTCATGACTTCCGTAGGGTAAGTGTCCTGGGCGCGATTCCTGGTAAGAGCCGACATCCCTATGCGGTTCTTCATGGTGGTGGTTCCGACTTGGAGAGGAGTGAATAGAGTGTTTCCTGACATGACTATAGTGGAAATGGTGCGTTGGTATGTGAAAGTGTTCGAAGGGTTGTCGGTTGGATGAGCTGGTGGAAAGTGGTGTTCTGGAGTTCATGATCATCAGAAAACAACTCGCTTTTATACTTCAGGGCAAGGCAGGATCACGATCCATAAGTCGCCACATTATGGGCGCCTTTTCACGCATTGGAATCGTGTTAGTCAATGGTAACTAACTGGCGAAGAGTAGCACTGCCAAAAATATAACACAGAGTCAGCCTCTCGTAAAAATCGATTTGTCACTGAATTGGGGAACAAGGTTCTAAAATAAATGTCACGTGGCTTTCTCGTAAAACGGATGACATCGGCTCACCAACAAGATATAGATAAGATCAGTCCCAATACAGGGTGTTGCATAATATCGTTCAGTTCACGATTTGCTGAAAGTTGTTTGTACACCGTTGCCACCTACCCAATACAGCAACTTTGATGATTGTGTCACAAATGGGTCACATCATTGATTTGAACGTCAGAACCGCTTCAAGACCACTTATCATCAACTCTCACTTCCTTCATCGTCCCCATGTCCTCCCCTTACACTCGTCATATCTGCTCTCCTCTACAGATTATCCACATATCCTATGGCTCTGGCTCCGCAGCATGCAGGCTCAGAGTATCATAAGAATGGACTTTGAATGGCCTATACAATATCGGGGACTTGAAACTCACCGTCGCAATATCGTTGCGACCGTTCCTTGATTTTATCACTTTTTCAACGGATTTTGTAGGTCTTTTTCTCCGCAAAACACAGAATAGTCTGACCCTCAATAGCGCTCAGAGACAATATGGAAATTTCAAGGTGCTTGCTCAATATCGCTCGTGCTTCGCCAAAGTTCTCCCTGAATGGGAGCTATTCACAACCTGCCGATGTTCGCTATCTCTGCGTTTGGGGTGTTTTGCGGAGTTGCCTCTGAAGGACTGCAGAATTTGTGGGGAAGGCATAGAAACATATAAAGGTAAGCTCGTCTCGATAATTTTATCCTCACCAAGATGACAACTCACAATTTTCGCGTTCACCCATCTGTTCCCAGGTCTCCACCTGGAGCTCGTCATGCTTCACTTCGACCTGAGGGTACAAGCTCGACTCCGAGGACCGATTTGCAACAAGTTCTGGCGCGTCGCCGTCCTTCAGACTATTGGCTCAATTCCCCTGCTTGGATTGGTAAGGATTTGTCTCGTCTTATATTACTTTCCTAATTTGCTGATGTTTTCTTTATGCAGATGGCGCCTCTGACCCGCCGATCTTCTTCTATACCAATGAAGAGATTCTTGCAACTCTTCAAGAGTTTCGGCCTGATCACCCAATGCTGCAGCGCACTGCGGTCTCTGTATCCACTCCAGAGCCATCTTCCTCGGCATCTCCTGCACCTTCAAGCCCTCTTCCGAGTACTGTTTCTTCATCGAGCTCTGAGCCATCACCAACACCTGCTCCTTCGTCAGCTGACGGCTCAGATGTGGCTGCTCAACCAGGTATATTTTATTTATTGTTCTGATTGTCGTTGACTTATTCAAATCTCTAGCTGTTCCCCCTGCGCCTCTCGCAGGAGCGGGACACATGGTTGCCGTAACCATGGTCTACTCAATGGCAGAACCAGGTAAAGGTTCAAGAGCGTTGAGGCCTGTCATCAAGAAGCACCGGAATGCGAAGTTCGATTATATCAAGATTTTGGAGCTCGATCGCCCGGCGTTTATCTGCGCGTGGCTTCGTGTTCATGACCTCTCTGATCAATACAGTCCTGGAACTCACTCAGGCCCTCCCTTCAAGCTCTGGTGGTCGGGATCTGCGTACGTACTTTGCCCTTATTCTTTGATATTATGCTTACTGTTTCTTCTAGTGGTGGAAAGTCGGGTGCCATCACGATCGATTCCAATCGTGACTACGATGTTGCCATCAACGCATTGTCCAAGAAGAGCAAATACTCATGTCAAGTTGGGGTCGAGTTTGACACAGATATGATGGAAGGCTTTCGCATCAGGAAGCGGGTAAGTTTGTATCCTTTCTCACCTGCATGTCAATCTCTTATTGTCAATCATAGTCCTTGCCGCTGACAGAAGGAAAGGACGTTGAGGTTGAATTACTCTATGGAACAAAGGTAATCATGTCGCTTTTTCTGTTGAAATTTCCTCTGATATTTTTGCAGGTGCCGCGTGTTGAAGGTTATAGTGCAGCGGAGCAAATGCATGGAGAAATCATTATGCAACTTAAGCAGAAGTGGGTTTGCGAGAAGCACCAAGGCGAGCATGGTGAACCTGGGGCCTGTTACATTGATAGCGCAGGTAATCACCTGGGCTTGAACAACTGCAAGCTCAAGATATGGGCCACTGCTATTGTGAGTCACCATGCCCTAACTTTTGTTATCTTTGGTACTTATTCCCATCTGTTTACTAGGCAGCAGCTGATGCGACAAGGCATGAACCGCCCAACACTGTCGAGTTCGATGGTATTCGTGATGGACGTCTTTCATCCTCTGTCAAATCTCGTGGCCGCAGTGGTCCCCGTCGCTCTTTTACTCCACCACCGTCAACAGCTGATCCTGCAACGCTACTGGTCACAGCCATGATTCCTTTCCTTACCGGGCTCGCATCTGGCAGTGCCTCTGCTGCTTCCGCCTCTGCTGCTGCCTCTAATATGCCAGCAACTCCTGTCCGTCCCAAATATTCTGCGACTCCTTTCTCTCCTATGCCCACACCAACCTCGGAACTCCATGCTTGCCTGGCTGACTTTGCCAGGATCAAGAAGATCGACATTACTGGATCTGAATCAGCCCTCTCCGCACTCGATCTCACCCCAGACATTATTCCTGGTGTCCCAGTTCCCCGCCTCTGTGATATTATCCCTGCAGTCGAGGGCCAGATCTACAAGTTTCAGTCATTCTGCAAAGAATGGACCGAGCGCCTTGAGGAGAAGAAGCGTCGGCTTTTGTGACTAGTCACTTTCCCATTGTTGGTATGGTCTTCGTAACTGTTTTCTAATTGTGTCTTTTGCCCTTTTGGCTAGTCCTGTCATTACTCTCATGCCCGTGTCGTTACCAGCCTCTCTGTCGTTACTCATTGTGTCTATGCCTTTCGGGCAATCCTGTCATTTCTCTTGGTGTTGTTAGCAAACTCGTATGCCCTTCAGGCAAATCCTGTCATTACTGAATAACATGTTGCCATCACTATCTACTCAGTCATATCCACAGTTTGTAATCCATCCCTCAGCATCACTGCTGCTGATATTGAGGGCCGCCTGCTGGATCAACCATGGCCGTACTTCAGGACGAATGGCTTCTGCTTCATGCCGTCGCAACCATGCTTTTATTGAGGAAAATGCTTGTTCAATAGGGTTGAAGTCGGGTGAATACGGAGGTAGATAAATCAATCGTGCACCTTCAAAACTTTGACAATCAGATTAACGCAACAGATGGTGTGATCAAAACTATACCGCATTCATCAACTATAATCTTTCTGATATCTTCGTCGTGATGAATAGCACAGTTGTCGAGAATAACAACACTTCGTGGTCCAGGATATGGTGTGAGTTTGGGGGCCTACACAACGTCAGTACAAGAACGCATTGAATGATGAGAAATACGACAGACGAGATCATGAAGAAATGAAATGAACTTCTCCTTGTTAATGGAACCCTCAAATATGTCAAGAGCTATTATTCCATCACATGTAAGTGCAGGAAGTATCGAATAACGCTGTCCACGGATGAAGGCAGCCCGTCGCACACATGCACGACCCATACCAGCCCAACCTGCGTCTCTCTGGTTCGTCTGATTGTCTACGCTCACTTCGTCTGATTGTCTACGCTCGCTTCGTCCAACCAAATGATGAATTCTTTCGGAATGTCACCATTGACTCCTTGCCACGTTGATCTGAGGAGCTCATTCCTCTCCAATGCTGATTTTGCGACTCTTTTATAAGAAAGAGCTATCCTTCGAAGTGATCGGGAGATGGTCGAAATATGGACTTCCATATCGTGAACTTCAAGTAATTTCTCTTGAATTTCATCGAGATACAGTGTAGGATTTGCATCCAAGAGGGATGATATATAATTTAGCATTGTCATGTCAAGGATGCGAGGGCGGCCAGAGCGGCGTGCATGGGGGTTGGTGACTTGGCCATACTCGCGGTAGAGTGCGAGGATCTTGTAGACAGCTCTCTCTGTGCAGCCAGCAAGCTCGGCGATCTCTCGAGCATCCTTTTGCTGCTCAAAATGCCAGACAACTATGCGTTCGCGCAGCTCTTCTGAGATCATTGGTGTAGCAGGTTATCGAGAGAACGTCAAATCCATCAGTATCTCACGATCGTGGAAGCGACAGGCGTGACAACCTTTTTTGTACATACGCAAATCTGCACAAACAAGCTCACGCAAGATGAACTGAACGAATTTATGCAACACCCTGTAATAACATGTTAGGAATTCAAGGGGTCGGCAGGGTATGTTAGAAATGTTAATAATTGCGGAACTTTTAGCCTTGTGCCTAGGCAGAAAAAGTGCCGGCTGAGTGAAAAATTCACATCCTTTTCACCCGTATCATCACCGAGAACTTGCTTGGGTGCCGTATACCTGTCATGTCCACCTACCCGACGCCAGAATCTCTTTCTCACGATCAATTTCTCCCTATTCTTGACAAACTCAAGCTTCTTTTGGACAATCTCCCTGCCGCATTGCCGGTAAAAACCGGAAGTGATTCGACGTATGCAGTCTTCCTGGAATTCGTTCTGGATCCCGATTGGATGGAAGTGACTGGTTGCGAGGTTTCCACCTTGAGCGAGCAGCTTAAGCAGGTCTTTGGGTGGTATTCGAGAACGACAGGCGATGGGATTGTACCGATCATAGAACGTGGCCCTCCAATATGCGCACTCCACGGTGTTTTCACCCACTTTTTCGACAAATATCCTGAAAATAATGTCTTGAAGAAGTGGATCATCGACGTTGCGAAAGGGGCTGAAAAAGTTTATGTTACCTATGAGGTTCCTGTATGTACAATGCTATCTGATGTACGGCAATGAATTTTAACAGTTGCCCAATAGTTACCTGTCCTGACTCTGAGCAATGATACAAGCGCCCGTAAACGCGACCGTTCCGAGTCCTCGAGTGCTGTGATCCCATCAGCCAAAAGTGTGAAAATGTCAGAAGGATCTGATGTTTCCAAGGTGCGCTGCCATGATCGAAATCGCATCATGATAATTAACTTAATCCATAGAACTCTAATCGTGGTCGCAAAACCGATGAACTACTTGCGCGCTTGACAACAAAAGGCACAGGGCCAGATGGCAAGAAATGGTGGGCGTGCGCTGCGCCCAACTGTTCGCACCGCAATAATGGCAACATCCAACGCGAGCGGATTTTAAAGCACTCTGTCAAATGCAAAGCGCTCCAAGAACATGACCGTCAAGCATTTGATGATGCAGTGACAGCATGCCGGGAGGGCTCACTTGGAAGTCAGCTACAGTCTCTATCTGTAGATCGTGAGAGCATCTCAGGCTCAAGTTCGACTCAGTCGTCGGCCCTCCCAATACCTTCCGGATCGCAGACAAAACTCAACGAATATGTCACCAGGGATGGGAAGTTGAACATCAATCCGCTTCGCAGCGCAGGCCAGAAGACGAAAGCTGAGGCAAACAAGAAATTTCAGGCAGAGGTAAACCACATTATCATGAGGTTAATCTGTGTCCGAGGTCTCGTTCCCAATATCCTTGACTCTCCGGAATGGAAAGAGCTTATGGCTAAGCTTAGTGGTCAATACCAGCCTGCGAGCGCAGATCTCTTTCGGGACAAATTCATTCCCCAAGAGGCAGTTTTTGTGCGCAACAAGCAGATTGAACTCTTGCGAAAAGAACAGTACCTCACGCTGACATTCGATGGCACTACCATCCGAAAACCCGAGTCATTCTACACTGCGCATGCGACTGCACCTGGTCCACCACGTCGAACTTACTTCTTAGACGGACATGAAGGAACTGGTGAGCATCACGATAAGCAGTGGATCACAGGAAAGCTTCAGAATGTCGGTGCCCTATTAGTACTCTCTCTTTCTTGATTTTTTCTTTGCTAAAGAATTTTTTCATCATAGACGATGGACTCAGTTGGGATACATAGATGGGCGGCTGGCGTTTCAGACAGCACAAATGTCACGAAGGCAGCACGTCGAGATATTACTCAAGCGAACCCTACTGTCCTTGATCTCTGTGACTGCGTCCACCACATCCAAAACACAATTAAGGATATTACGAAGCTCGAAGCTTTCCAACCAGTAAGCAACTTTAAATCCCCTGATTTTAAAACATCTGATCATACATTAAAATCCTCTACAGTTTATCAAGCTTTTAAAGGGAATATTGAAGCATTTCAGTAACTCCAGCTTCTCGACAAGTAAACTGCGAGATTCTCGAAACGTTGCGGGGGAGGATACACCTGTGAAAGCCCTGCAAAAAATAGGAAAAACTCGGTTCGGAACATATTGGTTGGCGTGCACGGCGTTGGATCCCTGTCTAATGCATATCCGCGCTCTCGTCACGACAAAGACGATAAAATTCAAGGTACTAACTTTATATTTCTCCATTTACAACAATGCTGATACTTCGAAGAATACTCACGTACAGAGTCTGTTCATGAATCGTGGAAGTGATAAGTATAATACATTCGAAAGGAACTTACTTTGGTACACGACAATTGTCGCGCCTTTGATCCGGTCGCTCTGGTCACTCGAGGCCGCCCATGCCAATGCCGCTGATGTCTTTATTTTTTGGTTGGCAATTGCTGCAACCCTCAAAGACCTCTTTTCCAAAGGAGAATCTGTGACAGGCATTTCGACGTCGCTAGCAAATGCGGTGACGGAGATTTATAATAAGCGGTATGCAGAATTTTTCCAGAACAACATTTACTTCGTGGCATTTATTCTTGACCCTCGTACGTTCCAAAATCCACAGTGAAATATGACTTGAAGAACGCTAACGACCTGACATTAACAAATAGGTTATCCTCTCGAAAGTTTCCTCAAGAAACCACCACCTACCATTCATATTCCGCCTCCAGAAGCACGTCGCTCGGGTGTTAGAAGCTTTAATCAATACCCACGCGCATTCGAAAAATTCCGGGAGTATCTTCGACAGATGCTCCAGAATATGCTTGAATGCATTGCCAACTCTGACGACAAGACAGTCGGACATCCAGTTCTGCGAGAGAAGGGCCCTCGAGACTGCGTAATTGATCTCAAGCACCAGATCGACGCATTCTGGAAAGGAGAGTATCCCTTCCATGTTTCTTCCACAGAGAATATCACAGATTCACTTGAATGGTGGAGGCGCCTCGAGAAACATGAGCATGGGCAGGTGATAGCAGTAAGTAATCAATTATCCGAGCCAACGATTCAACTGATTTCGCACCTATTAGATTCTTGCAATCAAAATCTTCTCGATTCTCGTCAACTCGATGCCCGATGAACGCACAAACTCTACAATCACCTGGCTGAACTCCCCAACACGAGGTAATCAGACGACACGCACAGTAGTTGACATGATTCAAGTTGGACAATGGTATGGCCAGCATAATAATGTGAGCGCAAAATATATTCTAAATTTATTGGAATGGATGTACTTACAATTTTCCTGGTAGAACGAGGGTGACGCAAAACCCCAAAAGCGCTATCGCCCGGCAGTCAAGTTCCGCAAGATCGACAAAGTGATTCTTGCAAGGATGCAGAATGGAGACGACGAGGATTCAGAGGAATCCAACTTGTCCGAGTCAGACGATGAGGATGATGAAGAGGAGTCTGCTCCTGGCACATCAACTGCCACTGCAGCTATGAATGATAACGGTGGGAGGGCAACAACTTTAACGGACCAAATAGCCTTCGAAATCGATCCGAATATCGATATCGATTCTCGCGCCCTCATCGACATGATTTCCGAGGAAGCCGTGGTCTCAGAAACACCGATCAACGTCCCAACACGGCCGGTCGGTATCACAAATCGCACTTTCACAGTGGAAGAAGCCTTTGACGATTGGTGATCATGTAATTATGTGCAGAAAGCTGTTTCAAATACTCTAACAAACTCCCCTTCGCGAAATTCACATTTCTAACAATTTCTAACATGCCCTTTTATTTTTCACACTGTTAGAAATTAATTATTAACCTGTTAGTAACAAATTTGTGAGAAATGTTATTAACCTATGCTAATAATGGCCAGCGAGCACCAAATGTTACTAACATTGTTAGAAATTTTCGGTGAATTACTCACGGAACCCTAGTTGGGAGTTGCTGACAATGTGTACATGGCACAGCCACATTGTTGAGCTAATCTAATCCACGCGAGCACAACCCCTCCCAACAACTGGTCGCCTTGTTCAAAATTTATTTGCATTGAAGTTCGCTACTTTCCATGTTTTCGCGAGGTTCTAAAATTTTCTCTGTTTATTCCGTACAAATTCCATACATTTCATCCTTCTCTCGTCCACCGAGACCGAGTAGAATATTCTGAAGGTAGAAAACCTGCCCGGTTCGGTTAATTCTGTCCTCGCCGATGACAGATTCATAAGATCTTCTTTACCTCTAGTGGGAAATTCTTGTAAGTTTATTTCTGTCCTCGCGTCACCTACGAAGTTCTCGTCTGCTTCACGGAGGACTGTATACAGAAACCGGAGCGTGTCAATGGTTCCCCTATCCCCCGTTTGAACGCAACGAACCGATTCACAACTCAAGGTCTCACGCGCAGGCCTTATGCTATCTGCCTGTGTCTCTGACTCTTCTCCACAGTTGAACGTTACAGAGCAGAGTTGCTGTCTCTCCAGACGAGCCCGCATTAAATGCAGGAGGACTCGAAGAAATAACACGCAACCATTGTGCATGACGGGGCACGCTCTTAAGCTCCCTCACCACTACTCTTAGAACTCAAGAGAAGATATATGAAAGGATCGGCTTCCAAGTTCCAGAACATCGCTGCAACGCACGCTCATCCGCTGCTTTTACACTATAGCGGTACTTACTCATCTATAGATTTTCTCTCCATTACGAAGTCAGCTAGCTGCCGCAGGGGTATATTCGATGGGCAGATGGATGTGGAGGAAGGGCTGTGGATTCAACATCGACACCGACCGCAACAAAACACTTCGCCTCTGGCACGCCTTCCACGCTAATTTTCCTATGCCCTAAGCAAGCCTAAGAAAAGACATCGACAAAATAACCAGGGAACATGAAGACGTCAAATTTTGGCCACATATGGCTCAATGAGCAGTGATTCCGGGGTCATCGAATGAACCACTGTCCTAAGCTGATCAAAAGCCTCCTGTGCATCTAATCGATGTACCGGGTCTGCATGTGTCATATCAATCAGAACCTGGTCGATTGAGGGAATCGTCGTCTGGATGGCAAGAAACGGTAAGTAAATGCAAAGGCATGGGGAAGAGTGTCTCCTACTTTGAATTGGAGTTCTGAGAAACTGGTGCCCAACTGCCATACATCGAGCTTGAACGGATTATAGGGCTTCCCAGATGCGAACTCGGGCGCATGAGGGCGAGAATATTTTTCGAGACGCAAAGAACCGCTTATGGGCAAACCTGTGCATACCCGTTCATCGACAGGGCATTCCGGCGGGAATTCTATCGCAACCTCAAAATCTCTAAGATAGACTCGAGGACGGGACACAGAAATCTTCTTTGTGGCCAGGGACTCTGGGTGCCATTGAACCAGGAAATTGTCGCGGAAAGCGTCCTGAGAAACGTCAGGAGCCCACATTAAGTACACAATAAAGCACTCACACGATGCGCAACATTTTCTTGGTGAATAAATGCGAGGCCCTTGGCATAAACGTTGAGATACATCGCAAGTCAGTAGACAAACAATGAAGCGCACCTCTAACATTTGCATGAGCATCTCAATGATATCTCCCACCGAGTTCTTCGCCCAGCCGCCGTATACGTCGGAGACCCCAGCACCCACCTTGGGGAAAATACCGAAAACGATGTCTTCGAACTGGAATTCCCGAAAAAGAGGAAGAGTGTGGTTATTGCTATTCAGGCTGTCCTTACCTGCCGCGATTTTCCTCAGAATTTTTAGGTGATCCTGACCTGCGTTTCCGTGAACTATGACACGGATAACAACATCAAGCCCCTCTCGGGTACGGGCGGCTCGACAGAGGGGATTCTAAACGTTGTAATACACATCAGATATTTAGTGAGGATAGACGGTCAGCATTGCGAACCATATATTCGAATACACGAAGCTGCACCAGTCCTCCTACTGCTTTGGGATCCGACCGGAAATGACATAACCAAATCCCGTCACTGGAGGATTGGTGCCACCAGGCATATTCTGAACGTTAAAGCCTTCGTGAGGCCAGAGCGTAAATCCTGACTCGCGAAAGACTTTGTCTAAAGCTTTCCAAATCTGTTCACCTGCTTTTTCAGATCCAGGTGTTCTCCATACGTAGAGATTAGCAGGGAGCTGTAAATGAAAGAACACGTCAGTATGAAACCAGATATAGAACTTCGAGGAGATTCAAATTGAGCCTGACCTTTGCACGAATGCGTTGCTTTCTTTTAAGTGTAAGTGGAGAACTTGAATGAATTGCCCACAGAGCATATGATATAAGGATGGATCCTGTCAATATTGCTGTAGCGATACTTGTGGAAGTCGAGGTTGGCATGTGACTCAAAAGTTACGCTGAATGAAGTTGAATGTTGAATCGAATTTAAGAGAAAATTACATAAGTCTAATCACCCGAGGTACGTGGGATCAATGTTCTCACACACGCACATACCGTCTACAACTCCCTATCGAACAGAATGCGTACGCTCCGCGCGCATCTCTTAGGCTTCTCGCTGCCTCCTTTCTGTTCAATGGGGTGTAGATGACGTTCCGGTCTCAGTGACCAATGGGTCTCGGGTAAGTCTCTCGTGCTCCATGCATAGACATTCCGAGTCCCTTATATTCGACACTCAGGCAATCTGGAGCCTCCGTCTTCTCCTCGCGACGCTCACAGATTCCTGGGTAAGACATCCCTCTGGTCTTCTCCCCGCGACGCTCACAGTTTTTGTAGTTACAGTCATTTCGGTTTTCATTCACCCGCCTGCTTCCCTCCCCGTTTTTCTCCCTTGTATCATTGTATCACTTGTATTTATAGTTCCTCTTGTATTTGTAAATACGTCGTCGCCCAAAAATACTCATACTGGATCTGCCGCTGAACTCAGGGCAGATCCGAGTCCACCTACTTCTCCCGAAGCTCGCTCATTTTCCGAAATGGCTGGAACAAGCCGAAGGTGTGATTAGATTACTGTTGACGTTGAAAGTTGGACGTTGAAACGTGGCTGCCGAAGCCTGCCGTTGAGGGCCTTTGGCAGACAAGATCAAATGTTGGCACTGCCACTCTAACAGATCACTGCATCTGCATGCCGGGACGGCAGGGCATTCCTTTCTATTCCCGTTTGCCTGGATTGCAACGTGGGGACTGTGGATGGACACACGTACATAGAGGCAGTGCTGAAAGGCGGTGCCGCCGCGGGTAAGCGGTGGAAATTTCTGGAATGGCCTGCTACATTCAGGGTGGCGGGGGCTGTTCAAACGACAACCTGTTCAGAGTCGCAGCCTTATTTAAAGCAAGATGCCTCCATTCTTGAGGCGAATACCCACATTGACTCATACCACCACCCATGGCGAGAATTAAAATGCCAGTTCCTGGTGCTGGAGCCATCCAGCCTCGCCCATCATCGAATCGCAAGAATGACCCTGCGTAAGTTCATTACCGACGATTCACTGTCATCTTATTACTGCAAATACTCATACTTATCTCGTTCAACAGTTGGCTAGCCAGACGCCGTGCAGAAGCGGAAGAGAAAGATGGCCTTTGCATTGTCAAGGTATGTGGTACTTTCAAGTTTGCCTAATAATGCCTTTCGTAACATTTCATTCGCAGACACAGCCAGCGGGGAAGGGTTCTAAGCCTACACCCAAATAATCCACCCAATATACAACCTCGTCCCCTGTAGTCACGACGGCGTTGGTAGAAATCTGGCTTCAGGACGTACACTGGCATTGGAAAGGCGTGAAGCGATATTCTTAAAGCTCTGCAGCGCTTGCGTCTGCTTCCAAGGTACCGGTGGTGAATTTAGGTTGGCTTCAGACATGGCTGGATAGTCGGAAAGGACTTTAATATATACCCCGGGCACTCCACATATACGTACTACTGGTGTCCTATGTTCATACACGTATGACGACCCGTTGAATTAACAGGATTAATCACCATCGACGTTTAGAATATGCCAACTCACAATCGCCCTTTGCGACAGAAATAAATGCAACGGTAACCTAGTATCAAGTATCAAGATATATAAAGAGTGGCATCCACAATGATGATGGACTAAATATACCAAAGGGTGAATATAACAATTAGACAAGGTCGTCCGCAGCAGGATTCGTATGTGAATCAGTAATTATTTTCAAATTTTCCTAAACAGTGGAGAGTGAGAGATGACGGTGGAGGACCGTCTATCTCTGGTATCTGTGCCTCTATTTGTGATGGAGACACTGAATTATCGGATGGTAATACTTGAGAGACGTGGACATCCCAAGGTTGTCCCGTAGTCGACCTTTGAGTCCGAATTCAAGAGAGCTAGTTGAGGCAAGAGTCTCCAAGAATCTCAAGAGTATCGACTCTGATTAGATCTGATTCCTGATTCATTCATTATGTGTAGGCTGAGCCTGGTGTGAAATTTTGGTTCGCTGAACCGAGTTTCAATTTTCGTCTCCGCCACTGTTTCTAAACAACCATCTTTCGTTTGATTTGAGGTGAGTCCATGAGGCTCTGCCGCAGTCTGCTGCGTAGATACATCCTGATATTCATTCGCGTCGAAGATATTGAATGGTAAGCACACAATCTAGCAACACCGAGTAAACCTTCTTTAGTCAGTGATTTACATACGTAGGAGTTACAGGGTGTTGCATAAATTCGTTCAGTTCATCTTGCGTGAGCTTGTTTGTGCAGATTTGCGTATGTACAAAAAAGGTTGTCACGCCTGTCGCTTCCACGATCGTGAGATACTGATGGATTTGACGTTCTCTCGATAACCTGCTACACCAATGATCTCAGAAGAGCTGCGCGAACGCATAGTTGTCTGGCATTTTGAGCAGCAAAAGGATGCTCGAGAGATCGCCGAGCTTGCTGGCTGCACAGAGAGAGCTGTCTACAAGATCCTCGCACTCTACCGCGAGTATGGCCAAGTCACCAACCCCCATGCACGCCGCTCTGGCCGCCCTCGCATCCTTGACATGACAATGCTAAATTATATATCATCCCTCTTGGATGCAAATCCTACACTGTATCTCGATGAAATTCAAGAGAAATTACTTGAAGTTCACGATATGGAAGTCCATATTTCGACCATCTCCCGATCACTTCGAAGGATAGCTCTTTCTTATAAAAGAGTCGCAAAATCAGCATTGGAGAGGAATGAGCTCCTCAGATCAACGTGGCAAGGAGTCAATGGTGACATTCCGAAAGAATTCATCATTTGGTTGGACGAAGCGAGCGTAGACAATCAGACGAAGTGAGCGTAGACAATCAGACGAACCAGAGAGACGCAGGTTGGGCTGGTATGGGTCGTGCATGTGTGCGACGGGCTGCCTTCATCCGTGGACAGCGTTATTCGATACTTCCTGCACTTACATGTGATGGAATAATAGCTCTTGACATATTTGAGGGTTCCATTAACAAGGAGAAGTTCATTTCATTTCTTCATGATCTCGTCTGTCGTATTTCTCATCATTCAATGCGTTCTTGTACTGACGTTGTGTAGGCCCCCAAACTCACACCATATCCTGGACCACGAAGTGTTGTTATTCTCGACAACTGTGCTATTCATCACGACGAAGATATCAGAAAGATTATAGTTGATGAATGCGGTATAGTTTTGATCACACCATCTGTTGCGTTAATCTGATTGTCAAAGTTTTGAAGGTGCACGATTGATTTATCTACCTCCGTATTCACCCGACTTCAACCCTATTGAACAAGCATTTTCCTCAATAAAAGCATGGTTGCGACGGCATGAAGCAGAAGCCATTCGTCCTGAAGTACGGCCATGGTTGATCCAGCAGGCGGCCCTCAATATCAGCAGCAGTGATGCTGAGGGATGGATTACAAACTGTGGATATGACTGAGTAGATAGTGATGGCAACATGTTATTCAGTAATGACAGGATTTGCCTGAAGGGCATACGAGTTTGCTAACAACACCAAGAGAAATGACAGGATTGCCCGAAAGGCATAGACACAATGAGTAACGACAGAGAGGCTGGTAACGACACGGGCATGAGAGTAATGACAGGACTAGCCAAAGGGCAAAAGACACAATTAGAAAACAGTTACGAAGACCATACCAACAATGGGAAAGTGACTAGTCACAAAAGCCGACGCTTCTTCTCCTCAAGGCGCTCGGTCCATTCTTTGCAGAATGACTGAAACTTGTAGATCTGGCCCTCGACTGCAGGGATAATATCACAGAGGCGGGGAACTGGGACACCAGGAATAATGTCTGGGGTGAGATCGAGTGCGGAGAGGGCTGATTCAGATCCAGTAATGTCGATCTTCTTGATCCTGGCAAAGTCAGCCAGGCAAGCATGGAGTTCCGAGGTTGGTGTGGGCATAGGAGAGAAAGGAGTCGCAGAATATTTGGGACGGACAGGAGTTGCTGGCATATTAGAGGCAGCAGCAGAGGCGGAAGCAGCAGAGGCACTGCCAGATGCGAGCCCGGTAAGGAAAGGAATCATGGCTGTGACCAGTAGCGTTGCAGGATCAGCTGTTGACGGTGGTGGAGTAAAAGAGCGACGGGGACCACTGCGGCCACGAGATTTGACAGAGGATGAAAGACGTCCATCACGAATACCATCGAACTCGACAGTGTTGGGCGGTTCATGCCTTGTCGCATCAGCTGCTGCCTAGTAAACAGATGGGAATAAGTACCAAAGATAACAAAAGTTAGGGCATGGTGACTCACAATAGCAGTGGCCCATATCTTGAGCTTGCAGTTGTTCAAGCCCAGGTGATTACCTGCGCTATCAATGTAACAGGCCCCAGGTTCACCATGCTCGCCTTGGTGCTTCTCGCAAACCCACTTCTGCTTAAGTTGCATAATGATTTCTCCATGCATTTGCTCCGCTGCACTATAACCTTCAACACGCGGCACCTGCAAAAATATCAGAGGAAATTTCAACAGAAAAAGCGACATGATTACCTTTGTTCCATAGAGTAATTCAACCTCAACGTCCTTTCCTTCTGTCAGCGGCAAGGACTATGATTGACAATAAGAGATTGACATGCAGGTGAGAAAGGATACAAACTTACCCGCTTCCTGATGCGAAAGCCTTCCATCATATCTGTGTCAAACTCGACCCCAACTTGACATGAGTATTTGCTCTTCTTGGACAATGCGTTGATGGCAACATCGTAGTCACGATTGGAATCGATCGTGATGGCACCCGACTTTCCACCACTAGAAGAAACAGTAAGCATAATATCAAAGAATAAGGGCAAAGTACGTACGCAGATCCCGACCACCAGAGCTTGAAGGGAGGGCCTGAGTGAGTTCCAGGACTGTATTGATCAGAGAGGTCATGAACACGAAGCCACGCGCAGATAAACGCCGGGCGATCGAGCTCCAAAATCTTGATATAATCGAACTTCGCATTCCGGTGCTTCTTGATGACAGGCCTCAATGCTCTTGAACCTTTACCTGGTTCTGCCATTGAGTAGACCATGGTTACGGCAACCATGTGTCCCGCTCCTGCGAGAGGCGCAGGGGGAACAGCTAGAGATTTGAATAAGTCAACGACAATCAGAACAATAAATAAAATATACCTGGTTGAGCAGCCACATCTGAGCCGTCAGCTGACGAAGGAGCAGGTGTTGGTGATGGCTCAGAGCTCGATGAAGAAACAGTACTCGGAAGAGGGCTTGAAGGTGCAGGAGATGCCGAGGAAGATGGCTCTGGAGTGGATACAGAGACCGCAGTGCGCTGCAGCATTGGGTGATCAGGCCGAAACTCTTGAAGAGTTGCAAGAATCTCTTCATTGGTATAGAAGAAGATCGGCGGGTCAGAGGCGCCATCTGCATAAAGAAAACATCAGCAAATTAGGAAAGTAATATAAGACGAGACAAATCCTTACCAATCCAAGCAGGGGAATTGAGCCAATAGTCTGAAGGACGGCGACGCGCCAGAACTTGTTGCAAATTGGTCCTCGGAGTCGAGCTTGTACCCTCAGGTCGAAGTGAAGCATGACGAGCTCCAGGTGGAGACCTGGGAACAGATGGGTGAACGCGAAAATTGTGAGTTGTCATCTTGGTGAGGATAAAATTATCGAGACGAGCTTACCTTTATATGTTTCTATGCCTTCCCCACAAATTCTGCAGTCCTTCAGAGGCAACTCCGCAAAACACCCCAAACGCAGAGATAGCGAACATCGGCAGGTTGTGAATAGCTCCCATTCAGGGAGAACTTTGGCGAAGCACGAGCGATATTGAGCAAGCACCTTGAAATTTCCATATTGTCTCTGAGCGCTATTGAGGGTCAGACTATTCTGTGTTTTGCGGAGAAAAAGACCTACAAAATCCGTTGAAAAAGTGATAAAATCAAGGAACGGTCGCAACGATATTGCGACGGTGAGTTTCAAGTCCCCGATATTGTATAGGCCATTCAAAGTCCATTCTTATGATACTCTGAGCCTGCATGCTGCGGAGCCAGAGCCATAGGATATGTGGATAATCTGTAGAGGAGAGCAGATATGACGAGTGTAAGGGGAGGACATGGGGACGATGAAGGAAGTGAGAGTTGATGATAAGTGGTCTTGAAGCGGTTCTGACGTTCAAATCAATGATGTGACCCATTTGTGACACAATCATCAAAGTTGCTGTATTGGGTAGGTGGCAACGGTGTACAAACAACTTTCAGCAAATCGTGAACTGAACGATATTATGCAACACCCTGTATTGGGACTGATCTTATCTATATCTTGTTGGTGAGCCGATGTCATCCGTTTTACGAGAAAGCCACGTGACATTTATTTTAGAACCTTGTTCCCCAATTCAGTGACAAATCGATTTTTACGAGAGGCTGACTCTGTGTTATATTTTTTGGCAGTGCTACTCTTCGCCAGTTAGTTACCATTGACTAACACGATTCCAATGCGTGAAAAGGCGCCCATAATGTGGCGACTTATGGATCGTGATCCTGCCTTGCCCTGAAGTATAAAAGCGAGTTGTTTTCTGATGATCATGAACTCCAGAACACCACTTTCCACCAGCTCATCCAACCGACAACCCTTCGAACACTTCACATACCAACGCACCATTTCCACTATAGTCATGTCAGGAAACACTCTATTCAACTCCTCTCCAAGTCGGAACCACCACCATGAAACCGCATAGGGATGTCGGCTCTTACCAGGAATCGCGCCCAGGACACTTACCCTACGGAAGTCATGAAAGAATATTACGTTCAGCGCGCTCTTGGTGGTGCTGGCCTAATCGTATCAGAGGGTATCCTCATAAATCGTCAGGGGTGCGCTTATTCACACCGATATCTATTTGTATTTCGCTGATTCGATGTTTGACATTTCAGAACTGCATGGGACAACGCCCCCGGACTTTGGGACGAAAAACATGTTGCCGGATGGAAGAAAATCACAGACGCTGTTCACGCTGCTGGAGGAAAGATGTACGCTCAGGTTAGTAAACGCCGTCTCCCAGACATTGAACTTTATCTGATTGACGCGTTTCCTATAGCTTTGGCATGGTAAGGCATCGATGAAAGATATGTACTTTGTATCTGATTATCTGATGGTTGGCTCTGTCTAGCTGGCCGTCTCTCTCATCCGGATACTCCTCAGCACAAGCTTTCTGGAATAGTAAGTCTTTCGTCTGGACTACTTATATTGGTTTTGGCTTGCTCACTCCATGTGTATAGCCCATCTACGCACCATCTGCTATTGCCGCTCGAGGTGGAAAATTCCGCCAAATTCCTGGTGAACCTGGATACGTTACAGTAAGCGCTTGTCTCAATCCATTTCTCTCCTTTTATAGCTAATAATCCTATCTTAACAGCCAAAGGCAATTGGCGACCCTTGGATCATCGCTGGATATTTTAAACGAGCCGCCATTTTCGCCAAAATGGGCTGGCTTCGATGGCGTTGAACGTAAAGTCCTCATTATCGATCGCAGAGCCCTTAGACTGAAATTTACTTTTTGTCTAGTCCACGGAGCAAGCGGAAACCTCATCACCCAATTCCTCGACTATACAATTCGAACCAGCGCACTGATAACTGGGGGGGAAGTGTTGAAAATCGTCTCGGTTCGGCCTCGTGGGTTTTGAGATCCATGGTGAAGGTCTTTGGCCACTAACGTCGGTCTCAAAATAAGCCCTGCAGGCGGGTATAAACGATATTGGGTATGTTAAACCTTACCACCCAGCAACCTGCTGTCTTATATTTCTCTTCGCGCAGAATGCCTCTGCAAGACACCTTAAATACCTACTCGTACTTTATCAGTGAGGGCGGACAAGCTGAACCTCGCTTACATCCACCTCGTCCGATACTCTCCAAAGTTCGATTTCCCAATTGACGGGTATGCTCGCGTTCTTCATTTCTTCATAGCTAACGCTCACAATGATTGTGATATAAAGGAAAACGCCGTGGGACTGACCACAACGTAGTCGAAGCGTACAGGCCATTCATCCGCAATGCAAAGCTGTTCGTCAACACGGACGTCACGCCGGAGGAGGGCGAGCAGCTCGTGTCCTCGGGGAAGGTTGACGGCATTTTCATTGGCTTCAGCTGGATCACCCACCCCGACCTGGTGAAGCGCATCGAGCACGGGAAACCTCTGAACAACATTCCGAACATCCCGTACTTACAGATCAACAAGAGCGAAGATGATTGGAGCACAGGCTACACCGACTATCCCCTCGCTGTTTATTGAACTATGGCATTCAGTATTATTTACGACTTTTTAAACTTCTTGGACTTTTGTTTCAATCTCTTCTTCAAGTGTACAAAGGATCGGTAGCCATTGATTTATCTATTTATTGACGCCAATTCCCTATTTTCAAGTATCGAATCCGTCCTCCACTGAAAATGAGTTAGAAAACGCTTGGACGGTATCGCTTAAGTAGGTATCGTACTCGGCAATGGAGTAGATCGCTTCCGATCTCGACAGCCCCAATAACCGGCGGTGCGAAGAAGTGAGGCGGCAGCTGATTTAACCGCCTATCTCTTCGAGACAAGCGTTCTTCGGATGGTGAAAGCCTTCAAGCAAGAGCTTTCAAGGGGTTCGTGACCAGCCGCTGCCTCCTCATATGTAACAAGGTAGGAAAAACGGTCTTCAGGAATACACAAAACTTCCTTTGCATTGCCGACCGTTGAATACCCCTCATGAAGAAACGAGAGTTGATGGTTGGCAGCCATCGACAGCTCCTCGTCCGAAAAACGAGGAAGTGCCGTTAAAGGCAAACGAGAGGGATACCAGCGCCCGACAATAAGTGGCCGTCCAGAGGAGGGATCTTAGAGTCGTCCGCGGTTTGGGTCCTGGCTGCGGTCAAGGTTGACGCGTTGACGTAAGATAGGATTCGACAATGGCGCCACCATGGCTTGCCTCTTGATGAAGCTCCTCAATTCTCTTTGACAGGTAATGATATCGATCCAGAAGTTCGAGATTGGTTCGTAGCTAGATATTCTATGTGGGATACAGTGATTTGGGGAATTTCGCGTCTTTCATGGCCCACGTGAAAGAGATAGCCATCGTATGCGTGTCTTTGGAAAAATTGAGTGACAAGGTGTTGAATTTGGCACGGGAACGCGACCTGGACCCCCTGCTGACAGGATGCGTTCGTCCAGCAGGCAGTCCGTCCGTCATGAGACTTCAAGTTGACGATAAGCCTTCATCCCGCATGATTTGTGTGAACATCTGAGCGGCTGCTTGTCCATACGCCAATTTTCCGTACTTTAAGAAAGATTGGTATCTTATATTGAAACAAGGAATAATATGCACTAAACGCACCTTGTATGCTGGTACTTCGTGCCCTGCACCATATATACGGACATAGGAGAACGTGCCAGCGTTCTTGAAGATACCAGTGGTTTGGCCGCTGACGGAGAAGTTCTTGAACTTTTGGAGTTTGAAGAGGGGCGAATAGATGGTTTCGAGGTTGTTGACCTGTCAATTGGACTCATTGTGAATTTCATATGTCGGAACTTAGTTCAAAAGTGTTTACCATTGCTTCGACACCATTGAAGTTCAAGATATAGTCCTGTCAGTCTATGCGTCAGTATCGATATATGAACAACATAATCAAAGACAGATATACCGCATCTCCGTCATAAACAATCGTTCTGACCTGCAGACAACATGAGCTAAGCGTCTAGAACAAAGAAGAATGACTTACACCGGAGTTGATGACGAATTCAAGGTCAGGAGCAGAGTTTCTCATCCAATCACCTAGAATCACGAGTAAAATGGGCGTCAAATCTATCCAAAGATTGGACCCGTACCAGTGTTGGAGAAGTTTCGGTATACAGCATTGCTCGACTGTGTCCAGGTAACTTCTCCTCCAATCTGTGAAGCCACTGCGTTCAGGTAGGTAGCGATTTCCGGTGGGTAGGGGTCAGGATTTCGGTCAATACATAATACACCTAAAGACGATCAATCTGACTGCTAACTCAATACAATGAGTCAAACTAGGCTTACATCATAGTTCCCCGGCTAATGGAGAGAGGATTCGATTATTGCAGAAATTTTGGGCTGACGAGCAGATGGTATTATTGCCGTTAACGCCATTGCAAGCGATAATCTGAGGGTTGAATCATCAATGACATATTTTCCTTAGCGCGGGACGGTCTAACGCACCATGTCCCTACAGCCCGTCACAGGTGTAGTCCAAGAGGTGTTCGCAGCGTCAATCACATCTTGGGTGACCAAAGGATGATAAGGATTGACACCGGAATAGGTAATGTACCCAGGATATTGAATCAGAGGATTCTAAGTCACGCTTTTCAGGATTGGAATATTGAGGAGCCATGAGAGTTGACGTACAGTAAGGCCATCTCCAACGCCGAGGACCTGCAGATTTAGAATTGCTCCAGAAATCTTCCTTTCGCGGATAGCAAGGTTTTGGGTAAGGAAGTAGCTGGACGCGCTCCAATTTAGTTTTTTGCGACAGCTTATAAAAGACTATCATACTCACGCGGCAAAGGTAGGTCCGTAATGTCCGCCGTATCTTGATGAAAAGAGTTAGAACCAATCACTTAAAACTGGGATGAAGGCGCTCACGATTCGGTCCAAATTCCAAGTTTGTTGGAGCGCAACTTGGAAAATCTGTGATCAGAAAGGAAGATTTGGATGAACGTCCAAACGTCGGCTGCAGCTTCCTGGGATGTTCCAACTTTGAGGTCTCCGTGAGAGAAGCCCACTCCGACCGGTTGGTCGATATATAACACATTGGCTTCGTTATTCCAGGAGAAAGGATCAACGTGACAGAAGTGCTGTCATTCGTAATTCGACAAGGACCGTGTTCTTGAAGCAAGCCGATCATGCTTGAGCTCCCAGGCTGACGAAGATGAATCAGTGCCGTAACCATGCCTAAGGGAAGAAGAAACTTACCCCGCCATTGAACCATAGGACGAGCGGAGCCGTCTCAGGATTCTTGCGAGCAGCGAAGAACCAAAACCTTCAAGCAATATATGAGAACATTGTGCCTCCAAGAGCGAAACTTTTTACCAGAGGCTCTCTGTAGCGGTCAAGTCGCCGTACCCGGATGCTTGATAAACGCCGGGTGTCGTTTCTGTTGGAATATTTTTTCGTGTTGAGAATTGGACAAGCAGAAGACAAAAATTACAGACCACATATGCCAGAATTTTCCACGACCCGCAATTTTCCTGGTGTTGTCGTCACATTCTGAACTTGAGGTATCTCGATGAAGGCAGAAATTGAGGGCCCTGGGACTCCTCCAATCACTCCATCTATGATTGGAATTTGACCTCCAAGAACGCCTGGCCAAGGTACAAAAGGGAGAAGCGAAACCAAAGCGAAACGCATATGCGCAAATAATCCAAGTGTTTTCAAGGATAGGACGATAGTTATTCCTATTTTTCCGACAGTTTATATGCCCAGCTTTATTTTTAGCCATTCTCCAAATGTTGCAGACGGTCCGGGGCCCAAATTCTTTCTTCTCTGCTGCACAGTTGACCATCATAGAAGTTGGGTTCCATATGGCGTGATGATCATCAACGCGATTACAAGAGACACAGGCTTCGCGGACCTATCTAGCTTGCTGGTGGCTGTCTATGAAGGTTGCGTCAGTACGTCCCAGAAGGCATAAAGCTGTTGGACCTGTTCAGTGATGACGAACCGTACGCAGGCAATGGTCCTACCTCGAAACTCGATACGATGTATATCCGAGCAGCATGAATACAACTTTATCGAGGATAGGACAACCGACGTAAGGGATTTGTCTTGCGGTGGCCTGGCGAAGTCATTTTGAACGACAGATCGATCCGACTCTTCAGGCGGCCCGAACGCTGGCGATGCCAACCTCTTCAGCTGATCGCAGAGACATGAGGAGAGCATAGGATTTTGAACGGTTGTGCAATATTCTTGTGCCACTGGTACGTTAACATACGGTTGGAATGGGGCTTCTTTTTGAAGAGAAGAGTTTGGGAGTAAGATGTGTCGGCCCGACTAGAGCCGTGGAAATAAACTTTCTTTATTTCGCAAGCTTTGTGCAAGTGGCGGTTATGTACGTTGACCACTCGAGTCAAACGCCGTAGATCAAAATTGTTCCATTCCAAAATGCTACAGCTACAATATTGCACCAACGCCTGATGTCAGTTGTAACTCAAGATGGTATCTTCGACAGAGCCATTGTTTATGTTACGATCATGTTGACGAAAGAGACTGGTTAGCCATGATCTGCGTGAACATCTGAGCAGCAGCCTGACCAACAGCCAATTTTCCGAACTGCGAAATCGAAAATGAGCATACAGTGTATACCATATTCGTCTTGTAAAAATGGCTCCGTACCTTGTAAGCTGGAACTTCGTGCCCAGCACCGAAAATACGAACGTACGAAAACGTTCCGGCATTCTTGAATTGACCAGCTGTCTGGCCTGCAACAGTATAGGTTTGGAAAGTCTGTTGTTTCAATACCGAAGTGAATTGCATATTGAGATTGGCGACCTAGGAAAAGGGAATCTGTTAAGTGGTCGAGTAAAAATAACTTGTTGACGAAACTCACCATAGCTTCAACGCCGTTGAAGTTGAGGATATAATCCTATATGTATCATAGACGTCATAGGCAGCACAATTGAGAAGAGAGAGGTGTTCGTACAGCGTCGCCATCATAGACAATTGTTCGAACCTATTAGCGATTCAGTTAAAAATTAATGCTTTATCGAAACATCTCTTACGCCGGCGTTGATGACGGTTTCGAGATCAGGACGCGAGTTCCTCATCCAATCGCCTGTGTGAATTACTCATGAGAGTCGCACGGGATGAAATACCATTTTGTTTACCTGTCGCGGCAAAGTTGTTGTAAACATTGTTGTTGGTCTCTTGCCAGGTAGCCTCTGCCCCGACCGTTGTTTTGATCGAAGCTAAGTAGTTGGTGATGTCAGGTGGATATGGGTCGGGGTTCGCGGTCGGCACATAGTAGACCTGCAGACTTTTAGTGAGTTTCGCTAAAGGGTAAAAAGATGAGAAATATCACCGTACATCGAAATTCCCGGCGAGAGGAGACAAAATGTTGTTGTTACAGAAGCTTTGTGCTTTAGAACAGACGGAATTCGAGCCGCCATTGTTGCACGAAGTTATCTGACGAGTGACGAGGCGCAAGTTAGCAAAAAGTTGTAGCTATATGGTATAGATCACGATTTACCTGAACCTTACAACCGGTGGACGATGTCCAGGAGGAGTTCGCGCGAGAAATGACGGAGGAAGAGACCAGGGCATGATAAGGGTTGCTTCCGGCGTATGAGATGTACCCTGGGTATTGGCTCAAAGGATCCTGCCAGGAAAATTTCGTCAGTATCTCACAGTCCAGTGAATCCTCCTGTCCAGGACGTACAGTTAGGCCATCGCCAACGCCCAGTACTTTGAGATTTAATGGAATTCCAGAAATTGTACCAGCAGCGATGGCAGCGTTCTGGGAGAGGAAGTATCTATTTCATTTGTGGTGAGTGTGTTGTAGAAGGCAGTGTTCACATCAACTTACGCAGCAAAAGTTGGGCCGTAATGTCCACCGTAGCTTTATAATTCCGATTAGTGTAAGAATCCCGATTCATAGCATTCACGATGTACTTACGATTCCGTCCAAATCGCAAGGTTGTTCGTTTGATATTTAGCGAATCTCGAATCGGAAAGGAATATTTGCATGAAGGTCCAGATATCAGAGGCTGCCTCCTGCGACGTTCCGACATTTAAGTCTCCATGAGAGAAGCCCACGCCAACAGGTTGATCGATATAGAGGACATTGGCCTCATTGTTCCATGAGAAAGGATTCAGAGTGACGGAAGAGCTATCGTTGGTAATTCGACAAGGACCATGCTCTTGGAACAGACCGATCATACTCGAACTACCGGGCTAGCGGGAATAGGTTAGGGATATTCGTTTTTGCGACAGAAAAGACGTACCCCGCCATTGAACCATAGGGCGAGTGGCGCCGTATCAGGATTATTGCGAGCTGCGAAGAACCAGAACCTTTCCGCAATTGGCGTCAGTGTCTATACGCGGGTCGGAGATGAAAATCATACCATATGCTCTCAGTGGCAGTTAGATCACCGTAACCTGATGCTTGGAAGACACCAGGAGTGGTCTCTGCAAGAATGCTTTTCGTCAAAAACTCGAAAGATAGCGTATGGGGAAAGGCCGACGGACCGCAAACACCTGAGTTTTCCACAACGCGCAGCTGTCCAGGAGTTGTAGCAGACGTGCTCTGGCTGTCAGCCTCTTTGAATCTAGCTGGCGCAGTATCCGGAACGCCCCCAAGCACGCCTCCAACGACAGGAATTTGCCCGCCCAGAACCCCAGGCCAGGGCAGCAGTGCCAACACAGATAATGCAGGCAGGAACATGCTTCGAAGAGCTGACGACCTTATCCTTGGGCGAACGAATAATCGAATAGACGAATAACAGTGACCTTTTATCCGTCATTTTATAAGTCAGCCACAAGCAAGTTATTTTTATGCAAATGATATACATACCGTGCTGGCAGTCGGTTCTCGTATCTCCAAGTGCACCGGTCCCAAAAAAGCTCGAAGAAGCTGTGTCCATATGGTTTTGTCGCCACTGGTGACTGTAACTGAGATAATGGTGAATTCTCCGGCGTCTTTCAGAGCGGTAAAGAATATCACGACATAGACGGCGTGTAAAATTGATTGTTTTGGATGACTATCGAGCATGGAGAAGAGAGGCCTGCTAGAGAGTGAGAAATGGCTTCGCAATGAAGGGTATTCAATGCACATACATCACGGAGGAGAGAAATGCAGCATGCATCGGGCTTGCATAGATAAAAAAAACTTTCAACCAGCACATTTGCCGCAACCCTCATGACACCCTGCTGAGAGAAAGGACATTAAGATCAATTAACTGATAGATCCATAAGGTCGCAACAGCTTCTGAGTATCTTTACCGCATTACCAAAGGGAAATCATATGGAGACGATGGTCTAAAATGGATGGTTAAGAATATCCACACAGGGCATTCTATTTTACACTCCTATAGACCTGGAGACTTGATCATGACATGTCAGAAGCACATTCTTCTGCGAAAATAAAAATGTTATCGTACACGGAACAGGCGTTGGGTGCGCAACGTAGGTTACTCCGGGTCTAGCATCAATTGAGAGGCCGGAGTGGAATAATGGAGGCAGTCGAACAATGTCAGGTGGATTGAACCCTTCGCAGATCGATAACGTCCATCAATCTTCCAGAATATCTAGGCAGGAGCAAGTACTAGTCTCGAAAACATGAGGAACCCGAGCAAAGGACGAGGAACAATTCAGCTTACATGAAGATATGAACCATCGTGACCAACGCAATAGATATGCAGCTACATGTCACACAGTAGAATCCGTCTTATGTTTTACTGAGCGGCCGGCCATCTCTCTATGCAATAGAAATTTTCGAGCCTCTTATGATGAAAGGAATAGTCTTTCGAGGGTGTTCACCTAAGAAAAAGAGTTGAATAAGCCGTCTTCTGACATTTTTCATTCCTGGGAATCGACTTACGGTGGCAAGGTGGCATCGTGTTTGAAAACACTACATTCCATATATAAGGGTCGTTCAATGCAAAGTTTGACCTTGTTTCACTCTCGCTCTCGCTTGTGAGTGGGTTGATAAACTTCGAAGACCCATGTCGGGCAATGAGCGTTTATACTGGAGCTAATGCAGTATCAAGCTTCTAAAAAGTTGATTTTTAGCGCCGTTGGCAAGCGTGTCAAGCGGCCTGGATTTGTGTTGTTTGGCATCATCGTCTGCAATCAATAATGACTGAACTGTCAAGCTTGTCAAGTTGGACACTGGACAGCGTTGGGACACATCGCGCACAACGACGCAGCCCGCGAACCAGCCCTTCGAGCGACAAACCGTCCAGAGTCGACATACGACCTCATAACTATCAAACTCACTTCTAAATCGTTGAAATCCGGTTAAAAATGCCTCACAAAAAGGCAAAGCGCACTGTGCGCGAAAAACTTCGGAACGAAAAGTATGTTCAACTTCTCATTGTGTTCATGGACGAATTTTATATAATATATTTCAGAGGCACAGATTTAGCCCCAGGGAAAGAATCCCTGCGAAATGAAGCCATTCCAAAGTCAGCTGCTCGTATTTTCAATGCCCAAAGTATTCGGGATGAATTCAAGCTGAAAAAGCGGAAAGTTCACGACGAGGGCGAAGAGCGGCCAGGAAAACGACGGAAGACAGGTCCTGACGGCTCTACCAAATTGGAGGATAAAGTGCGGAGCGGAAGGTCTGAGAAAAAGGTCTCTTTGGCCATCCAACCAGGGGAGTCTATGCAACATTTCAATCGGTATGTGAATTCCGAACTTGCTGCGCGAGCTAAGGCTCACCTTCGAATAGGCGAGTGGAAGACGACCTGCGACCTCTTGTGAAGTCTGCTGTTGAGTCATCTCGTTCCTTTGCCCGGGGTGTGGCCAAAGCGGAACATGAAGCTCGAATCGCGGCCAAGAAACCGAAACAGCCGAAGGGCGAATACCAATCTCCTGAAAAGGGTCAAAAGCCTCGCGATGTTTCCCCTCCTCCTCCTCAAACCGACAAATTTACGGGGCGCCGAAAGGAATTCCAAGTCTCTTCTTCTTCCGCCCCAAAGAGATTAAATGACATAGCACAAGCACCTCCAGAGCTCAAGAAACTGCCTCGGGGTGTATCGTCGGCGATCGGAAAGAGGGATGGCGTCTTGTCGATGTCACAGAAAGTGATGATGGAACAAGAAAGGGAAAAGGCTATAGCACGTTATCGGGAGTTGAAAGCGAGTCGAAGGCAACTTGGCGACGTTGGAGACAAGCTAGAAGTGGACACCTGACAGTCTTCTGGATGTTCGAGGGTTCACGCGTTCACGCATTTATACCGCATGGATGGTGTACTGGTGCATTCAACGCCACCAGGAAGACCCCAGTGACCTGTACGTCCAGCCGCTCCGAAATCATTTCCACGATATTTACTCATTTTCTTCTCCAAACCCAGCCTATCCTGCTTGATCATCATCACCGTTACAGTACCTTCAGCATGTTTGCGAACCATTATTATACCTTTTCATCGGGGAAGGGTCCTATGACTGCACCTTCGATCCCAAATCGTTTCGAAAGCAATGCCATAAAACATCGTGCTGCACGACCATCCGCCTTCTGGATCCTTGTCTATCCTCGTTTATAGATCATCCACGGTGACTACTCTCCTCGGCTTTCGAATTCTTTTTAGCAGTCATCGGAACGAAGGCTTCACTTCATTATCATTTAACTGCCCTCTTCGTCGTGTCAATATACTTTGCACGAACGGCGTCGCCTTCTTTGCGCAGTCAATAGGCCGGCATTTTACATGCACAATTCAACGTATTGCCGCCCGTCTCTCCAGTGCAAATCCATTCATTCTAAATTCCGAGGATTTCACCCTTTAAAAACCGGTCTGTCCCCTTATCCGACGCGCTTCCTCATCATTCCTTGCCTGCATTCGGACACGCTCTCTGGTCCCCGACCTGCCTTATGCTAATTGTCTACGTATTATGCTTCGAAGATAATCGAGATTCGACATCCTTTCCCGTATACCCCGCGACAGTCGTGTTAGTTATCCGCGATTCCTTGCGTTTACAGTTAATAATATTCGGAAGGTATGCATCACTTTCCTGTGACCGGAATCCTTGTACGCGCCAAACCAATCCGTTAGAATTTTGCTTGAGCAGTCGGAGAGAGTAAACTCGTATGTCGCATCCCGACTCATTTCCGGCGGTCGGTGCTCGAGAAGATATTTTTTGCTCGTCCCCTCATACATAAGACTGCATAAGCGATCTAAGTTGTCATAGCTTACTTGGATTTTTATTTTTATCGTGATAGATGATCATGAACCCCCATTTATCATATCATGGATTTATGGCAAGATATTTTGGGAGGAGTTTGGATCTGGGAACAAAGAAAGGTTAATCCCACGGGGGCCACATGAGGCTCTCTTGCCCCAAACGTGCATGTCCGCGTTTGCACCACGCCCATATCGACCTTGATGACAATAATCTTCTACAATGCTATGATTCGACCGAGCAGTGCAGATTGCCTGTGGTAAGTGTCACTTGCCTCAAGAATTTACTTGAGATATTGACCAGCACTGACCGTAGTGACAGGACTGCTGTCTAGGATGCAAGGAAACGGCAGATGGCGGACGTGGCATCTGATGACGCCCTGGGACTTCGGAAAGTCAGCTCAACAACCTTTGCGTCAACTTTCCATCTGATTCCGAGATAGTCCAGGGGAGTGCTCCCAGCTACATATGACAGGACTGATAGAATTTTTTCCTGCTGGATTTTGGGAAATTTCCTTGGATGATCAAGGAGCTCAAACGCGCTTTGGAGTAAGATATGAACCGGATCCTTCAGTGCTGCCGCACTAATCAGTGTGGTGTGGACAGGCCGACTACACAACTGTCAAGATCCGAGTTCTTGAACGACGAACAACAAGGCACAAGTCAATGCCTGGAGCTGTGCCGCAAGTACGCAGCAGAAGGGGATAGCTGTTAACCACCGTGAGTCATGACACAGCACAACCACTAGCAAAGTAAACGGTCCAACACGAAGTAATTGCTGCTATTTTTATTGTTAATTCAAAAATATTTCCAGGACACGTCCCGTTGAGCAAGGCGGAAATCAAGGCCTTCCGAGTCCTCATATTACGGGGTTACGAACGTGTTCCAGCTCTCGGGTAACTTCATTCTTCGACATCTAGCCTTGGAATCTATACGAGTCATTCTACGCCCGAGAAGGGCAGGCAGAGGATATTGGTACGTCACATCCTAGGTTACTTCGATACCGTTCTGAATTTGAGACCTTATTAGGCTATCTGCCGAAGGATGGAGAGCGGTGCTCTCCGTCCTTCGCAAACAGATGTCGCTTATATAACAGCGGCCAATCTCCAAATCTGGCTATTCTTAACACAGTTCACTCGACAGGAAGTGTCTATAAAGCTCGAGGCATTTTTGGCGTTATACTCTTTTGTTGCCTCCCATCTTTGCGCTGGCCCCTAGGCCAAGCTCACCTTCGTCTACATGTCCGACAACGAGAAATACCAGAATACGCCTCCGACTATATGTCTGTCTCTTGACGAAGAATCTTCTATGGGTCCTCATGTCGCAACTGGTCATATTCTACCCGATCCTGTTTTCTCTGGTATATCCAATCACTCGCATGTGTTGAACTGTAGCCATGAGTATCCGGAAGGAGGGTTGAGAGCGAACCTCACGGTGTTCGGCGCTTTCCTGGCTCTTTTCTTCACCTTCGGCCTTATGAACGCCTTCGGCACGTTCCAAGCATGGTACGCCGCACACCAACTGCGACATCTACCGGCTTCCACCATTTCATGGATCGGTTCGCTCCAGCTTTGGATGTTTTTCTTTTCGGTTCGAAACATTTACCAGATTGTCAATATCGTTCATAGAACTAATATCTTCCTGCAGGGTGCGCCCATTGGTCGTCTGTTTGACGCCTACGGGCCTACTGGTTTGATGATTGCCGGAACGATATGCTGCCTCACAAGCATAATGTTCACAAGCATGTGCAAAGAATATTACCAATATATTCTATCCCAAGGGCTTTTGTTCGGACTAGGTGTCGGGCTACTGTACGTCATTCTACTTCTATCATTGATATCACAAATTTATTGATCATTATTGTTCGCTTAGATTTTATCCATCTCTTGCGAGCATTTCGACACATTTCTCAAAATATCGTGCCACAGCTCTGGGAGTTGCGGTTGCTGGGTCAAGCTTAGGTAGCTGGGTCCCACCCCGAGTCATAAAATGCAGATACTGAAGGCTCTTTGATTTTTATCCTAGGTGGCGTAGTCTACCCAGTGATGATCCAAGGATTGCTAGAACATATTGGTTTTGGGTGGGGTGTTCGTATTATTGGCCTTGTCAGCGGTGTGGGGTGTATTGCCGCAATTTTAATGGTCACCAGCCTATCTTCTCAAAGGAAACCAGACCCTTGTTTCGATATCAAGACCATTGCCGATGCCCGATTCGCCTTGTTGGCTGCTGGTAGTTGCTTTGTTGCTCTGGGTAGGTTTAGCAATTTCATGACGAGGAAGATTTTAACCACTTTCTCTTGTGTTTCAGGTTTATTTATCCCATTTTTCTACGTCGTGGAATACGCTCGGCACTTGTCGATTCCAGACCACATGTCCTTCTACGTGTTGGCTGTCATGAATGCGGGCGGCGTGCTTGGACGGATTGCACCTGCCTATCTATCCGACAGCATCGGGCGCTTCAACCTCCTCACCCCCTCCGCATTCTTCTCCGGTCTATCATGCGTTGTCTTTTGGCTCTTTGCAAAATCTCTCGTATCACTGATGCTCTTCTCATCTCTCTACGGGTTCTTTTCCGGGGCATTCATATCACTCATTACCCCGTGCGTCGCGCAGATATCGGACATACGGCAGATTGGTACTAGGATCGGCATGTTGTACAGCATCATTTCGTTCCCGTAAGTCAGATTTACCCAGCGTCATTTTTCCGCGCACATTTCCGTTTTACGATCTTGGGCGCTGTCCCGTCATTAGACAGTTACGTGTCTACGGATGGCTGTACTTGGGATCGGTTTTCTTTCGAATTTCCTCTCCAGTATCATTTATTCTTATGCTGACTCTACTCTGCCTTCAGATCTCTCCTGGGTGGTCCTGCCGCTGGCGCTCTCCTTGCCCGTGACCACGGGTCATTCACTACCATGATCATCTTCTCAGGCTCAACGGTCATGGCTGGGTCTCTATTCATTCTCGCTGCAAAACTTGTCGTGGACATTCGCATTCTCGCCCGAGTATAGACCAATGGACCTTGTACGATAAATATTTTTATATCCAACGACCTCTGACGAATCGAATGAACTACGCTGCTATTCTTATTGCTGCAGCTTCACTTATTGTATAATTTGCAACCCCATTATCATTATTTGGGCGCTATAGACATACCATCAATGTTATAATGTAACTCGGCGGAATCATCAATTGGAATCAACAGGAGTTTTTGATCATTCTTTGGCTCTTATTATTAGATTTCTGCATCTGGGAATAAAGCGATTGACAATTAGAAATGGGTCTAGTTCAAGAAAGTGAACACCTCGAAAGGTATAGAATCAAGATAAAATGCGAGGAGGGATGAATAAGGAGGGGAGCGAGTGAGGGTAAACGCATCTGTATCGGAGGGTATGGGAAGGAGGCAAGGCAATCGATCGATCTAGAAAGTCTCCTCTTCGTCAACCGGAGCACCGGCTTCAGGAACCTCAAATCCTTCCTGTTGTATGCGAATAATTTCCAGACGATATCAAGAAATAGAAAGGCGCGAAGCTGAGTCAGCAAGGGCTGGTATTTGTATTATTTATTAGTACGCACCTCGGTAGAATACAAGATTTTCTGGATCTCCCGCAAGGTATGGTCATCTTTTCCCTCGCCCTCTAGAACTTCAAGCTGTTGTTGCACAAGGATTTCGATATCACGCAACTGATGGACTATGTCAGCACAAGTCTAGTCTCCAAAGATCAACGATAAACGTTACCTTTTCGAAGTAAAAATCGCGCTCTTTCTCGAGTCCTTCCAGATGTGACGACAACTCCTTGACTTGGGTCTGCAATTGCTGGACGGCTTCGTTCGGCTGCGCAGAACCAGATCGGTAGCCGCCTACGGGTGTTCGTCCTCCTGCTCGTGCACCACTGCCCGCAGACAACGAAGTAGTTGCTCGAGAGGTTGCAAGCGGAGCGATAGTAGCAGGAGGTTCGAGAGGCGCTCCTTTCCGTCGTGCGACCGCGTCATACCCCTGTCCTCCATAGTTCGCATCCCAAAAGCGTTTCATCCATTGGAGAAACTCGAGATTGTCCCTGCGATTAGATGTCGATATCGCGTGACGCCACAAAGAAACATGGACACGTACTGCATCTTGCATTTCACGAGCTTCTCAACGGGTATGGGCTACAAAGAAATTAATTCCATATATCAGGGACCCGTGTAGCGTCGACATGGAATGTGCCACACCTTGTCGATCTTCTTGGCTTTGAAGACATTTTGCATCACTTTGTAATTCGCGACGTACTCATACTCGTGCTTCGCGTTCATTTTGACACGATTCATGGGGAGATCGCCTATAATATGATGGAATCCATGACAATGTGAATCAAATTGAGTTCAAGAAATGTGCAACCGGGACGCGATGGGAGCACTTACCATAGATTGAATCGAGAATTTGACAGTAGGCACCACCTGACCCACATTGCTCGACTTTCGTGTAGTTTATCTGGAGAAGTTCGTTCAGCCAAGCAAGCAAATCCGTTCTTGAGGCTGTCATGGTGGTATGTGAGAGAAAAAGGGAAGAAAAGACGTAAAATTGTCAGTTCAGGGTGCGGTGTTGGGTCAAGTTAGGAAAACGCCCTATTGTACCGGGCCAAACCCTAAAGTAGGGTCTCCCCATCACCCGTGCTCCTTTCTGCACCAACCCGACCTTGCTCCCGACTACGACCTGGCCTGCGCTAAAGGCGTAAAAACGCGTTTAAATATTGCCATTGTACAGGGAAAACCAGTAAGTATTATTCCTCAACAACGTGATGCTGATCTGACGATCCGTCGGTGCATAGCCAGCATCCTGATTATGCGTTAGTGAATATATTTCCGCTATCTAGCGATCAGGCATGGATTTGAAATGTCTGAATATATTACACAGAAATACTTCCACTATCACCTGAGATATGCAGGAAGATCGCGAGTTTCTTGGCTGGGCCCGAACGCCGAGACCTCCTTGCCTTGTGTTTAACATGCAAGGCTTTCCAGCGCGAGGCAGAACCCAGGATCTACACGCAGCTCGTATTCGGTGATCCACAACGCACCCTAGGAGCATGCAACACGATCATCAACAACGAACGACTGGCTCTGCTTGTTCGTACATTCTGGTTCAATTTGGAACCTCGTTGCAGTCGCGTTAACCTCGGGCGCGATTTCTGGTTGGTCGTGCAAAAGGCATTGATTGCGACAGCCAACCTAGAAGTGCTACTCATCTGCGACAACACCTTCTCGAACAGTTGGATCTTTGATGCTCCCGAAATTTCGTTTCGGCTTCGGGAGGCAAGGCTTAAATTTGCATGGGATGCCTCCATTGTCCGCTTCTTGGAGACCCAGCAGAGTCTGCGGATGCTTCATTTTTACGATGCAGTAGACGACGTCCCACATCATATGCAGCCATACGCCCTGCCTGATCTGAAGATGTTCGATGGCACGCTCATGATCGGGACGCAGTTCTTGTCGTCCAACATCTCCCATCTACAGCTCGTTGTCGACAGCGAGCCAGGTCCGGCGCTGACCTTCTTGTCTCTTTTTGGCAGCCTTCGCAAGACCCTCCGTGCCTTCAGCCTGCTAGATGTCCCAGAGGAACTCACTATCCGTGTTTTATCAATCCTCTCTCAGACACTGCCTGACCTACGACACATCGGCCTGTTCCCGTATCCTATGACCGCCGTGAGTAAGCATCCATCACAATTCACTCTCTTGCTTATATTAGAACACACAGCGGCACGAATTTCATAAAGACCTCATGACAATGCATTACCTGTATTCCATCGAGCTCGATCTTGCCCGGTGGAATCCACTGCCGAACTCACCATCAAGTCAACGTTCTTTGGCTGCGGAGCTCCGCACGTTCTGTCCCTCCATCACGGTCGTTATCTTTTGGATGGGCACCACCAGGATTCGTTGGGCATATTCCAACCAGCAGTGGCAGTCACGAGTCGAAACCCAGCAGTTTCCGCAACTCAGCGAGACTTGGCGTCTCGTCTGACGTCCAGTGCCTCGAGGAAAAGTGAATGCCGATGTACAACTCCAGGTAAGTCCCGAACACATGTCTTACGTATATTAAATGATTGACATCCTTAGCTCCGACATAGGAATCGAATGAAAACCGTCATGTATTTTTACAACGTCATGATCTTACGATACCGCATCTTTCTGAATATTATAAATCATGAAATTCTCAGTTATCACTGCGACCATACATATATTATTGGATGGAAGATGGATGTGACGATCGCGATTTCAGTTGAAAGATAGAGAGCTTGGCGAAATTGGCGACGTTCTACGAGGAGCACACCTGATGCTCGACAAGGACCGTGAAGAGAATAGCTTACGTTTTTATCGAGGTTCTTCAGCGACTTCTGGAAAGTCGATCAGGTGTTCTTGGTCCACTGCGGGGTAGCGGGCACCTCCGACGAATACCATCAACCAATAAGCGTTAACAATGACCATCGATAGTGAAAGAGGAACTTACTTTGTTGATCCGCGTGTCCTCTGAGTCTTAGCATACCTGCATCACGAAAGACGGATTCAAGACCGAATCGATCCAGGATGCGTGAAGAAAATTGTGCCGGGAATATTCACTCTCGTTCAGCCCTCTTTCGTCCGGTCACGGTGTGCTTGATTTGAGGGAACCAAAACTCATAGCGCCTGTGGACCAGTAGCTGTGTACCTCATCCACTTATTCTCGGATTCGAGACAAAGGTTATTAAAATCATAACAGAGCTTCCTCTTGCAGTTTGCGGAAAATGTTACTTGAAGACGAGGATTTTGACCTCGCAAATTAGGAGCTTGATTTCATGTCCCAGACTAGTCGAGTGCCTCGAGAAGAGCAGCTTACATGAAGCCTATCTGTAGACAGTCCAACCACGCAATATAAGAAAGATGTTCTTATGAATGGAATACGAAGGATCGTACGGACCATGAAGTAAAACACTTGGGCTTGGTAGGACTGCTTCGCAGCATTTTCCTTCCTTGTGTTCTATAAAGGGCTGAGGTCGTCTCTTCTAGCGCAGCGGAGAAGTCGGACTAAAATCCTGGGAAGCAGAAGGTCCTGGTGGGTGTAGAAGATGCCTTTACTTGGAACATGTTTCCAGCCATATTCCAATGCCATATCCTTGGAACGGCGACGTAATTCCCGTCAATGATATATAATTTCTTGCGGCTGGTAAATCGCGGCGAATTTAGGTCAGAACTGATCAGGCCATATATAAAAGCGTAGCGAGCGTAAGTTAAACCATGGTGGCTAGGAGAAAATTACTTAGCTGCTACGTGTCGGTGGAGGGAAATTAAGAAAGACGTCTCCGTTCAGGAGGTCATTTGCCCCAGTTTTCCTGGTTCGCTTCGACCTTGAGGCTTGAGGCATGTTAGCTGATACTTCTTTCTTGACGAGCGCAATGGTCGTTCAACTGGGTTCAGAAAAAATTGCCACTATACGACGAGACCCAGGGGGCCAAGCAAGACACATAGAGTCGATCCAAGTTACACTGACAATTTGGCGACGTTCGCGAACTCTCTTGACGAAGCGCACTGCGCAGAGCACCGAGGTGCATGGTCTGAATTTGCACGAAATCAAAGGTTATAACCAAGATGTACTAGGCAGATCTGAATGCAGCTGAATGGACGAAACATCTTGAGAAAGTCGACGCCTTTTGTGGCCGCCAGCTTACATAATACTATTTTCGGATTTGTCCATTGACACGACAGCTCTCCGTTAACCACAAGACCGTTTCTCGACCCCCACCAATGGCGGAGCCTACAAAACAGGAGACAGAGGAGGCATTCAGAGCACTAAAGGCACAGAAAGCCAACAAGGTGCGTTTCTAATTCATACTCAACGATTCAAATTCTGAAGTGCTAGGGAATAGTCATGTTTTGACTGCAATGCACGGAATCCGACATGGTCAAGCGTTACTTTCGGTGTTTACATATGCCTGGAGTGCTCAAGCGTTCACAGAAACATGGGCGTGCACATCAGTTTCGTTAGGTATGTTGAAAATTAGCTCGATCGGCCTCCTGTATTCTGACTGTATGTTAGATCTACCAATCTCGATAGCTGGCAGCTCGTGCAACTACGCACGATGAAAGTCGGGGGAAACGCCTCTGCGAAAGAATTCTTCACCAAGCACGGTGGATCATCGCTGCTCAGCGATTCTGATACGAAGAAAAAGTATTCAAGTCGCGTGGCTGAGCTGTATAGGGAGGAGTTGGCTCGCCGAGTCAAGGACGATGTTGCCCGGTGAGTTATGCCTGTTTCATTCACAAGCAGGAGATTGAGTCTTTTTTCAGTTTCCCCAATGGCATCGTTGTCGATGGCATGGATGCAGCTGTTGCTACCCCCGCAAAGGAAGAGACCGAGGAAGATTTTTTCAACTCCTGGTCGAAGCCATCTACACCTAAATCATCGAACCCTGGCACACCTCGCATTTCGACACCGCCCATCCTTGGTCGGGCCCCTTCTGCTAGCTCAGCGGCAAGCAGTGCTGCTAGTGCCGTTAGTGCCCCCAGCTCCACTGCTGTGGCCAGCCCAGCACCTCGCACGCTCTCCCACTCAACTACAAATCGCTCCGCCCGCCTTGGTGCCGGAACTTCGCGACTCAACTCGGCCTCATCTGCGGCGTCTGCTACAACCACTGCGCCGAAAAAGTCGAAACTTGGTCTCGGAGCATCGAAAACTAAACCCGTCGACTTTGCTGAGGCGGAGCGGAAGGCCTTGCAAGAGGCAGAACGGATCAAGCAGTTGGGTTATGATCAGGAAAGAGAGGAGGCCGAGGAAAAGGCAAGGAAGGAGGCAGAGGCCCTCAAGAGAGCGCAGGAACTTGGATCGAGAGCGGCTGCTACTGCTGCTGCTACCACCACGACAGCTGCGAATGGATCGAAAAAGTTCGTCGGAGGTGTAGCGGTAAATCCAGTCAAATCGGCGGCTTTCCCTCGGCTTGGGTTTGGTGCCGTCCCTGGTGCGGGGGCTGCTGCAGCTGTTGCTGCCGCATCGGCTTCATCTACTAGAAGGTACGCTCTTTGTTTATCTCCTATCTTAGAGGTTGTCTGATCTTGTGTTCAGTCCACCTGTGGCCGACGATGCGCCCACAACCGCACGGGAGAAATTTGGCAACCAGAAGGCCATCTCGTCTGATATGTACTTTGGGAGGAATGACTACGATTCCGACAACGTCCGTGAGGCACAGACGCGGCTGCAGTCATTCCAAGGAGCCACGTCCATTTCGTCGAACCAGTATTTTGGACGCGAGGAAGAAGAGCAAGGACTCGATCGGGATGGCGCGGACGGGGGTTTGTTGGGCGACGGCAGCTTGGCTGGATTGGAGAGCGCGGCCAAGGATGCGATTTCCAGGGTAATGGCGAATCCCGATGTTCAGAGTGTCGGAGAGAGTATTAGATCTGGTGCTCTGAAGGTACGCTGTGCTGTCGATAACCTTTTGTTTCGTTATCCCTGATGCGACCCTTATTCTTTCCTGTTTTAGCTTTCGGATTACTTGGCCTCGATGTCTGAGCGTTGAATTTCTTATAGTTTGAGTCTTCACATACATGTTTCTTTCTTTCTTCATTCCCTTCCCTCTAGTTTTTCTACACTCCTTGGCGGGATGTCCATTGGCACCACGGACGGCTCTCTGCATGCTTGATCCCTTTTAGCGGTATCTTCGCCGATCCCTGACTGGATTCTTTGTGCACTGGTTCCAACAATATCATTTTTCGTTTCTTGTTCTTAAACTTATTTATAACACGTTTTCCCATTCCTTGATCATGATCATGATCAACCATTGAACCACCGGCAGCACCGTATCTTGACCGCATCTCGGAACGAACTCTACAACCTTATGTCGGTCACAGGTATCGATCTTTCTATGTATAACTGCGTCAATAACCTTGTACTTACTTTCTTGGGCTCGGTGCCAACCCGCAGTCTGCGGGGTCGAACGGCCAGCATGGCTGATGCGAAGCATTCTTGGTCCTCGAGGTGTCCTCATCGCTAAGATTGTGTTTCCATCTGGTTACATTTTCTGCGTAGATCACGGTCTTGACGATGTCGGTTTGTCTCCACTCATTGTCGGTAGTTTGTCCTCCGCAATCAGATGACCAGATCTTGACAAATTGCGCAGTTCAAGGATGACTATCCTGTTTATACGACTAACGATATCTTTGCCGATCTAGGTGGTCGCAGTGTACGGCAGTGCGTCCGGTGACGGATCGGCCCCTCGTGTTGTGTAAGAAATGCTTATCCGATTAATGTGAGTAGGTGATCAAATCTGTTCAGCTATGTCGAGTTCGCCGTCGTTGAGTTCGAAGTTGAGGATCTTATCGATATTCATTTTCATCCCTCGTCACTAATATCCAATACCAACACGTAAATGTCATCTTCAGATAAGTGAGGAACGGTGTTTCCGCGTGGCGGCGCCGTGGCCAGTTGTGCAGTGTACAGTAGCTACCTCCAAAGAGTCGATTGCATTTAACTCGTCTAGGCCGCCTGCCCTCTTTCTTATTCTTGTCCATTTCTTGGCTCTGCAAAATACACACCGGTTGTCGGTTGTCGATGCCTTGTTAACCATGAGTTGACGTTACAGGAATTTGGCGAATTCAGACCGTCGTCTACTCGTCCTGATAGGGAAAGGTTTTATGCTACTTACCACTTACGACTGGAATGGCATACGTAAGTTCGCGCAAAAATTAGAACTTGAATACTTCTTGGCGATCTGATCTATGTCCTCAAAAAGAGCTACTTAGAGTTTGCTCCGACATGATCGTTTCCTGAAGCAATATGTGACTAGCTTGGTGCTAGATTTCGTCATTACCAAAGGCTACATCAAAACACTCAAAAAACACTGGCAAAGGGAAAACAAATGGAAAAAGCCCAGAGAAAAGTATCAGAATTTTGTGGCAGTAACACTTACGTCTCGTGGGGCTTAATTACGGCCCTGATATCTACCATAATACTCCTCGTTGACATTTTTATCATAGTCAAGACCTTATGTGCGCCGAGGGTGTGGCGCGCAGCCACGTGGCTTATGTACATATGCACAAACAACGCGTCCTTTCCGTCAGCCACGTGAACAACTTCCCAATTATCGTATTCCTGAATTGCGCCTGGAATCCTATCCAATTCTGCAATTTTATACTTTAAATAAGTAACATGTCGTCTCATCTGGTAGACGGTAATGTACCAGAATTTTTCCATGATGTCAGAACTGACTAATAACGCCCGGGGCATAGATCAACCGGTCCGGATTGATAAAATCACGAAGGAAGACACCCTCCAGCTCCGCCATTCAGTGCTGTGGCCAGACATGCCTCTTGCGCAAGTCATTCTGCCTGAAGATGCATTAGGCATACATTACGGCGCATTTCTGCCTCACCGCGGCAACCCTGTTGCCGTGATCTCTCTTTTCCTGGAGGACCAGCCGATCGATAACAAGGACGTGGACCCGGGCCTGAGGGCCAGGCGAGACAGTAATTCGTCGCCAATTCCCGAAGAGCGGGCGATTCGCTTTCGAAAAATTGCTTGCGACCCACAATATCGGGGTAAAGGCCTTGGATCGCAGCTCCTCTTCCATGCCTTATCGATGGCCCGATCTGAACTAGGTGTTACGGCCGCATGGTGCGATGCCAGGACGAGCACTCAAGAATGGTACAGGAAAAGAGGTCTTCACCCATTCGGAGACCCTTTCTTCAAAGGGCCTGTGGGGTATATTCGTATGAGAATCGACTTGCGGAATTTGGACTTGGAGAAAGCAGACAAATAGGTAGACTTGTATGTTTACGTTCTCTGACTGTCTAGTTCATAAATTACTATATGTACATATTTGGAGAAGTGTCTCAGCTGACGGCCCAACTTTTATACGCCCCTTGCGTGAATTGGATCCGTTTCAATTTTCCTTTGGTGCCTGCGTTCTGTACATACACAAAGGGTTGGCAGCGGACCAAGAAGGGAGCCAATTAGCTTGAAAAGCACCTGACACAAATTCCGCATATGGTATTCGTAATGTAGGAGTCAATTCGACTTTCAAGTGTTTTGCTATATACAACGTACATATTGGTATTATTGATTCTTGCCGCACGCTTTACGAGTGGAGTCCGACCCTTCTGTCAACATCAAACTCCCGAAGCTGCTCTGTATTCCATATATAGCCTTAAATCCAGCTTATGTCCTTCGAAGCCTCCTTTGTCTCTAGGAACGGGCCGTCACAAAGGAGAGTTTGGATCTAATTCCCCTTGGAAAAACGCCTACCTCTCCTTATGATAGCCGTTCTCACGTATCGCTCTCCTACTATTTATCCCTACATGCTTCAACCGCATGTTTTTGTCGAGTTCCCCGCACAGTCCAACTACAATGTACATGGCATTTTAGTTGTCCCATTTTCTGAATTCCATATTAGACGATCAGCAGGTACCTGAGGATAAAATTTATACCTTTGGACCCCATGTTCTGGCGCAATCTGATCTCATTGTTAGCCTTCAGCAAGCTTAAACTTTGAACGGAGAAGCTCTGGGTGCGGGCAATTTTCAAGTTTGGCTCACAGCATTTGGAATTTGCTAGACTCCGAGGGCAGGCAAGATCGCTCTCGATTCCATTCATACGTCCACCCACCGCTTTCCGGTGACTTGATAAACAATCAGACGAAGAAAATGGAGATAATGGCTGTTGTTTGAGTTTGAAATGACGGCGAGATTCCCCTTTCAAAAATTGGAACTCCTAATCACTAAATTGAGAGCAGAGCCTATGGGCTCGACACCCGTTCGTACCCAGTAGATGTTCCGGCCGGCCTCTGGACAATATCGATAACGGGTCATGTCAATAACATAGCACACGATGCTCTCAATGGTTATGCAGTTCCCAATTCTGCTTGAGTGGTGATGTAAAGGAGGTTAGACTCTTTGAAAGGATTTTGTCGGCCTTTTGCAAAGTTAACTCAATTGGCATAGAGATAAGGAACGGGAGCTGATGAAAAATGTATAAATACGCGGACGCTTGCGTCTAGTAAAACCTCACCTTCTCCCCCAATATCCTACAAATATCTAGCGGTTGCTTAACGTTGAGCGCCACTCAGGCTCACCAACGGTTGCTTTCGTCTCTCTACTCTGCTATTCCTATGTCACAGATAAGCGAACCACAACAGCTGAAATTCAGCTCCACGGCGCTACCTCTGCTCATAGCTGAAATAACAGTTTAGAGCGTCACTGTGATCGGATTGGAGTCTTGATGGGTGTTCTTGATCATGATGGATACCTACGTCCTTCTCGAGTCCCTCCTTTCTTCGTCCCTGTTAATGTCCCGAAGGTTATAGCATTTAATCTCATGCATAGTATAAAGCCCCACTGTGCGACTTTTTCATCCATCCATTTTTATCTTCCGAGGAACGGCACTACATTCAATATACTTACACTAAATATAAATAGTATCATTACCTCGGGCGCTGTCTATGAGAGGCATGACTGGAATATGTCTAACTAAACGTGGGCCCGTTGGCAAAGCTGCTTATCGGCTGTCTTGGGAAATTCGAAGCCTCAGGTTATTATTGATGGATGCGTTGGATAAGGCTTTAACCGATCTCTTCGGCTAGAAAGGACGTAGTTGCAGCGAGGTATCGACGACGCCAATGTCGTAAGTATACCTGACTAGCATTGGTAATAACAATAGGAAGGTCTGGACACAGAAGGGACGTTAAGCTAAGACTCGAAGTAAACCGTGGAGCAGGGAAGCGTGAGCGACGAAACTAGGGTTATATTTTAAATTGAGTGTATTTCATTAATCTGAAGTTGTCACTCGGACGAGAGGCTGTAGGTTGTCGCGATGTTTAAAAAAAATTAATAGTAGGGCTCCAAGTAGAAAGTCGATTACAGGGACGATTTGGGCGCCTACGGGAAGCGCTGATAAAGAATATTATAACACCCACATGGCTCTGAACTTAGCAGGGAGGCAGTTAATGCTATCTCACCCAGGATCGATGGATTGATCGCGTTTTCCTACTCATGCAGACTCATGCTGATCACGTTGGCGAGTGTTAATTTAGCCGTCCGAGTTCTCTCCTCTCGCCGTCGAAAAAGCCTTGAATATTGAGGCCTGAGGCTAATGGATGACTGAGACAGGGCTGGAAATTTGAAGTTATTCGAACACGGACTGCAATATCCCTGCCATCGGCTTTTGTATTATGTAAAGGTTCCCATTTCCAAGGGGTGGGAATTTTGGTAAGTGGGTCACGTGGATAATATTAGTTACATAATCAAATAGCTTTCACAGCAATCATCTCTCGTCTCCTTTCGACAACTCACACTACTTGCTCTCGTTCCATCTTGTATACTATTATTCCTGACGATTATGGACGCAAGACTCCGAAGAGTTAACAAAGAAATCGCAGGTATATTTAGTCAATTTATTGTCCCGCTGCGAGACCGACGCTCATGAACGATCCAGATTGCAAAAATGACAAAACTTCTCAGATCAAGATTGAGCTTATTGATGAATCGCCATTCCATCTGAAAGGATCCTTTCCAGGTCCTGAAGGGACGCCGTACGAAGGTGGCTTATTCGAAGTTGTAAGTGGCAGAAATATTAGTGTCTTTCATGCTCTGACACTCCCCGAACATGTGCCACCATCATAGGACATCGTAATCCCAGAATCATATCCATTTCAACCCGTGAAGATGAAGTTCATCACGAAGGTCTACCACCCTAATGTATCCTCAGCGTCCGGCGCGATCTGTCTCGATATCCTCAAGGATGCTTGGTCTCCCGTTTTGACGCTCAAATCGACCTTGATCTCCCTCCAAAGTCTTCTCTGCTCTCCTGAACCCAACGATCCTCAGGACGCGGAGGTGGCGAAACACTACATGACAAGTAAGGCCAGTTTTGAAGACACTGCTACGTACTGGACCCAGATCTACGCGGGCGGTCCCGGACCCAAGGAAAAGAAAGGGAAGGGAAGTGGAAAGGATGGTCAAGATGAAGTCGCGATTGCTGGTCTGGAACGGGCTCATGTAGACCGATTTGAGGACCTTGGTTTCCAAAGAAGCAAAGTGGTATGTTCCATTGCTATCCTCTCATTTTTTCCCTCGTGTTGATTTAATTACTCTGTTCAGATCGACGCCCTACGGCGCCTTAACTATCGTGGGCCCAACATCTCTCAGATATCAGATGATAGGGTGGTCGAGGAGCTCTTGAAATAATGCCGCAGTTAGTTTTCCCATTTCTTTAATATGTAATTTCTTCTGAGCGACACATGGGTATTGAATATTGAATGATACTTGGTTCTGACCATGGAATGGAGCCTTCCTTCTCTGTCTATACCTCGTGTTGTCAACTTGAAACTCTGTCAAGGGCAGCCAACATTTCATTTTTTGGCCTAGATCACCAGCTCCCCTCTAATCACGCCATACTGGACGAGAACAGTAGGGTGGTACCCCATTCAGCTGCCACATTTTGGTAATGGTACCAATGCCGCTGAGCTTTCGCTTTCACCACCTGTTTGTGCTAACGATCTAAATCGGGTCTTCCTTCGCAGAACTGCCAACGATAACGCACGTAATGACTTTAGATGAATAGTCATTCCGTATAACCGCGGTCGAGTATCAAGATTTCTGGCGTTTGCTGTTCCATGAATGTTAGCAGTCACAGTCATCGCAGCTTGTTTTCGAAGGGCTATGTTTTAGCGCATGTCTGGTCTACAGTTGAACACCGATCACGGTGCATCGAGGCAACCTCTGGTCTGTCAAATCCCTACCTGACCCATGTCGGAATGAGAGACGGTGTGCAAGCCTTTCTTCATCCTCGACTGGCGGCTTCTCTAAGCCATTCCTGTCCGTTTATCAGGCACCAACATGAGGACAAGATTGAAAATAATGGAAGGAACCGTTATATTTCTTTTCCTTCATTACGTCCTTGACTGAAGGCAGGCTTTACGACGGCAAAGCGAACTCTAGACAGGCCTTTCAACTGAATTGAAGAGGAATTTACTTCTCCGTATAGGATGTAACCCATGATCTGACTCCTTTTGCCTGCAAGCATCCCATTCGTCAGGCTGGAGAACCGTCGACACGTCAGTCTTCCTGCATTAGTCAAAATATTTCCATCGTGGGTACAGAGTTCCATCTTTATCGGAGCATATAGGCAGGTTCTCGGGCTCGTGGTAAGTAGTTCGTACTCATCCTTTGTTTGAATTCTAACGTGGCAGTGGAGGTAGTGTCCGCGCATGTTGAAAGACGAACTATGAACAGAACGACAAGTTATTGTCTCTCCTCCTTGCTTTCCGGAAGGACGAGGCATCGGCATCGATGCCTTTAGACACCCAAGCTCTACAGTGAGCATCATAGCATTGCATACGAAATACTGCTCTATCGTCTAAGCTGTTTGTCCAGATAAGCTCGGAGTTTTCAGGATTTAGAAAGGTAACGGTACTGCAGTACTCCGGTATGCATTCATGATAACCAACGACTCCTTCGGGAAGTATGAATATATCCGCGGTCTATTCAAAGCGGTAAATACAGCATACGACACGCTGCACCACCATCCAAGATTTGTTTTTCCTTGGTTCCGCCTAATAGGTGTACGTGCATGGGACGTGAGTTTTCTTATGGTGTATTCGGACCGTTTTCCGTGTCGGTATTATTCTCCCGATAGTATTTTTGGCGTATCAGCGACCCAGGGAAACCTACCTCGGAATACTCGATACCTCCCAGAGCGAGTCCAAAACGTGGAGATCCAAGTGGCTGTATCTAAAAATAGACATTTCAGATTATCTCTCTGTCAAGCACGACGAAGGCCATGGGGCGTTGAAAAAGTGGCCTGCAGCGCATCGCAACTATTTCAATTCAAGTATTAAGTGCTAATTTACAGGATAAGCCTCCTATTCGACGAAATTGTTCCCGACGCGTATTTATCCCTAAGCATCTACTACAACACGGTAATAATCAATGGCGACTATGTAGCTCTGGATGATATAGAAGGGCTAAATAAAGAACCTTATAAACGAGAGCGAGGAACCATTTCCTCACTCAAATGATTTTGGACTCGGAGGTAAATAGGCGCTTGTAAAATAAAACGTGGAAGCGTTGGATTTACATTAGTTGAAGTCGACACCTTGCTACGGATCAGCAATAGTCAAGCGCCCAATTCAACTGGCGTGCAATTAAATATGCCTGAATGATAAGCGTAGATTAGAACACCACCTATTTCATGAAGAATTAAGTGTATGTCTACATATTGCGCTCCCTACCAGCAGCAGACTGGTTGAGCATTGCAGTTGCCTATGCCAAGTCCGATCTCCTGAATCGGAGAGCAAGTTATGCCAACTTTATAGCCGGGAGAAACACCAATTCCTAGAAGTGCTAGGAGCTGAGCCGTTGTTGGGTCCCCGGCCTGTTAGTCGCCTACCATGAGGATGAGTTCAGAACTCCTACACAGGGTTATGAACAAAAGTACGCACGCTGGAGAGTTACAGCAGAGAAGCTCTGTGGCGCACATACTTGCTGGTTCAGTTAGCTGATGGCGGTCAGTGGATAGTTCGTTGGCCTCCCTCTGATGTAGACAAAATGATATCGTTTAATGATGGAGCAAATTATGGAAGGATCAGTTCGCGCTGACGGTGACCAACTTGAATTTGCTGCAATTGTCGACAAAGATGCGGAAATGCCTCAAACAGACCCGAACCAGACCTAGATGCGAAGCAGTTCCGACCTACGGCCTGTGCAGGAACGTTCTCTACTAAGTATGTGTCGTAGTTGAATCGTGAGTGCCAGAATGCGGGGAAGAAGGGCATAAAGCTGACTCACGAGCCATGGCATGCGTCTGCGGGCTAGGCAATGGTTATTTTGAACCAGATAAAAATTCGAGAGCAAGCAAACCAGCTGGCAGAGGTGGTCAACAAGGCAGCGACGCTGCGGAAATCCACATAAGCTGATGTAGAGCGATATAGATATCACAGCAAATACGAAGATATCAGACAGCCGTCGAATCGGTTCACATATCCATGTGCGCGCGTGGCGCCGATGAGGTGCATGCCACGTAGTGGAGAAGGGCGCTGGTGATACTGAGAGGACGGGATGAGGTGAGTACACGAACACAGGTACAATGAACTCTGAACTCTTACCTTGGGCTCTCGGCTCTTCGGAAACGCGCTGGCCTCCTCGTCGACCCTTGCTGCTGCGGTGTCTTTTCCGTTGGCCTCACCGCCGTTGCTGCTGGTGCTGAATGCCAGACAAGCGAGACGAGAGCCCACACACGAGACAAATGTCCCGTGAGTCGGTGCTACCGTCTGTTCTGCGCAGGTGGTCTTGTCAACGCTGCGTCAAGTTCTCGTGTGTAGCATGCTTGGTGGCCATCAAGCTGGAGGGCAACCAGTCTGATGGGGAAAAACAGAGATGTGAGTGTAGACCATGTTGTTCAGCTCGAAAATGCATTCACCGTCGCGGCAACTCAAACAGCGTACTCAATATGTTTGGAGTTCGTATTCTCTGCAATGCGTTCTTGGCCGTTGAACATTTATTAGTGGTAATAGACAAGTAAGAAACGTCAAGTACCAGATTTTCGAAATTGATTCAAATCACGGATGTGAACAGCCCCTAAAAGAGGAATATTCGACGTGCTGACCCTAACCCCAGTTTGTTTATGCCTCAGTGTTTCCAAGTGCGCTTATGCAGTTCTCTCGAGTTCTCTTCTTGGTCTCTTCTCCTCGTCCATATATCATTACTTGAGTTCAACCTCGTCGATCATCTGTGGGCTCGCTATCACACTTACGAGGCTACCGAAAGATTGCTCTGACCGAAAGATGGGAAAAATCAAGTTCTCGACTTCCTCGCTGCCATCTCCCTTCATGTCTGATAGATGATCAATGCGTCACGTTATTTCCCTTCCTAGTTGATCGACCAAAACGTGGACAGAAGGATTTGCAGCACATTTCTGATGCTCACTCTGTTCTTCTCACTAGGGTAAAGTAGTTGCATTGTAAAATTTGTATCCACAGCGCAATCACTCAACCGGATTTTTGTCATTCTTCCTATTCAATTCTTGGCTTGTTTTCATTGTCGTATTTCATACCAATGCGGATTTCTATTCTTATTTGCGAACACCAGTTGGCAATGGTCATCGATATGTTCCGGCGTTATGTCACTACTTGATCTTATACATAGCTTCATGTCTGGATTGGACTGTGTGCAATATTTCCTGCGAAATGTCACGAAAAGGCAAGACGCCGGAGCACCGACATGCTAAGGCAAGGGAACAAGTAAGAATAGTGTTTATTAGTACAGACGCGCATCTAACCCACTGACGCAAGCTAGTTCTACTTACGGGCCGGTCATTTCCACGTAGGGACCTCCCCGGTAACTTACACTCCTTCCTTGAAGTAAGTTCCTTCCTTCCTTCATCATCGGTCATCGACTTGAATGTCAGACTCGAGACTCTTCTTCGGAATTTTCCGTTTCCGCGGGCTCTCGCACTGTGCGCGCAAAGAGCATCACTTCATTTCAGGCAGATGTCGTTATTGATTTCACTGAGAAGACCTGATTCCCGGGCGTTTAGCTGGCACTGAGGAGGAACGTGTACCGGCCGACGTTTTGGAGAACTATCGCCGTGCTCTCCGTGGGTCAAGCTAGAACATATAACTTCTTGTCATCAACATCAACGCGAGTTCTGCGGCCACCGCTGCTTGTCATGGCTGACATGGACAGGCCATCATGGTATCTGGGCTTTCTATCATCCTCAATCCAAATGACGGCGAAAGAAATTAAAGGCAATTGGCCTTCTTCTGTCCTCGTGAGGCTCCGAAGCAGCTTCGACGACTTTTCTGAACGATCAGAGCATATGGCAAGGTACGAACTTGATTCTTCTGTCATTCTGGACCGCGATTCGAATTTCAAGGCGAACATCTCAAATTACCTCCGCCAACAAGTTTGTTTCGGCGGCTGTTGCTGCGTCTGAGGTCGAACCCTACATAAGGAGCAAATGCTAGTGACCCAAGTTCTTCAGCGGCTACATCCTCTTCTTGGATACTTTCATCTCCGTAGCTACTATGCACTGTACTTCTCTTCTGGTCGCTTTTTCCATTACCGTCTCCGGAGCCTTGGCTACTGAGATGATAGCCCCCATCGACGTCAATGCTGTTCTTGGTTTCGACGGCGGCCCAGACAACTTTTATAATGCTCCTATTCCTCCTTGGGTCGCTGGAGCCACTCCTGGCTGGTATTATGGGCCCAATCCACAGAAATATCCGGATCTCTGGTGTCTTCATGACGTAAGTGTCGTGAATTCTCTGAAATCATGTCTTTTTGAGTAGATTTTCTGGTCAGTTTATGTGCAGATTCCTTTGGTACTACCCAGACGTCCTCCATTGTCCCGTTCCCCGTCCCACTCCTAGTCCGAAGCCCACTAGCACCATTACAGTCACCGACACTACCACCGCTACCACCACTACTACCACCACTGCTACGGTCACTGTCACGTCGACGTCGACGCCCACCGTTGATGGTTATATCCCGACTTTCAGTAATATAACTGCCGCCGTCCAGGCGGATGACTTTATGACATTTGGACTCGTTGAAACAGTTGCTGGTACTCAATTTGTCCAGTTATTTCTCTGGCTTTCCTAATTTTCTCTCTCTAAACAGATTGTATGGCTATGTGCGACTCGGTCCCTGGTTGTACTTTCGTCAATCGTGAGTATAGTTCTGATAACTCCCGCGTTCAGTTTTCTTACTTGCACTCTTTTAGCATTCCACGATGTCAATGGCAAGGTAACCATGAACCATAATTCACCTTATAGAAGCTATCATGCTTAATATTTATTTTAGGGCGGGAGCACAGACTTGACGTGCTCTCTATTTCAATTTTGCCACACCGCTGCGGACGCTGACAACGCAGGTGGACAGAGTCAGCCAGACGGGAGTGTAGATTTCATTATCAATAGTGATGGGTGGTGCAAAGTAGGGAACTCTACGACTACGACTACCACAGCCTCGCAGACGCCTACCACGTCAGCGTCTTCTACGCCGACTTCGGCACCGCCTTCCACGACTTCGAAAACAACGTCTTCTACGACAACTAAAAAGACAACATCTACGACGACCACAAAGACGAGCACCTCGCCCACTGCGACAGGGACAGGTATCGCCCATTACTATCAATGCGGCGGACTTGGCTATACCGGGGTAACGACATGGTACGTCCATATCGACAAATGAAGTGCGCTCATGTATAACTGAACATATTGTACTCTAGTGTTGCACCCTATACATGCGTTGTCCAGAATCGTACGTTGCTTCGCTTTCTACAATTTGTCTATCTTACTAAAATTCGACATTTAGCCTACTACTCTCAGTGTATATAAGGATCCGTTAGATTTGCGTTGATTATAACTTTTCTTCGTTCGGTTTGATATTTACTTCTTGCCTATGTCACGGTGCTACAAAATGATAAACTGGTGATTCAATATGAATTTAAATTCGAGTTCAGAAGCTGAGAAACAAGGCATACAGAAAGCAGAGCCTCGGCCTTGTTTAACGAGACAGCGAAAGCTGCACGGTTCGGAAATGTTCATGGGAGTGGCGGCTGCAAAGGTGGTTATTAGGAGGGCAACAAGAAGCTCGTGACCTTGTGCATGACGGCACGAAGAGAGGGATGGTTGGCTCGGAGAATTGCCAGAACAATTGTTTGGTCCAGTATATATACAGTACACGAGATGTCAGGCCTTCAGGGGTAATAATAGGTCGCCGCTCAAATCACATTATCCTCACGCTTCACACATACATTTGAAGGATGGAGATACCAGACTATGATTCACGAGACGTCTAGGTGAGAAATTCAATCCGACCAATGTAATCTTACATCTACGCTCTCCTCCCTAAAACCATGACCTCAGCTTCGTGCACCAAATAGCATTGCTGCGCAAGTGGATTAAGTACTCGTAATCATAGATGGAAATATTTTGATCATTCGTCTAGATTCACTGGGTAGCAGTCGATCCCAATTGGCAAATACCCCTAGAGAACAGACATTAGAATTGAAAGGAAGGGAAATAATGACGAATATATTGCGTCCATTGACAGCAGACAGGATCGGCACCACAAGACCCGGAAGAGAGTCCCAGACCCGAGATTGGCGTACACCTCAAGCCGACTGTGTGTCCACCCCCAATCCCGATTCCAAGAAGGCTGAGGATTTGAGCGGTTGAGGGATCTGAAGCCTCTTAGTGGTGGAGAAGAAATATGTGGTTGAGGTTAATGATCTAACATCATTGATGCCGAGGTTCAAGCTCAAGCTTGAAGAATCGAGATTCACCAGCGCAACAGAGTTACAGCACATTAGCTGAGAGGCACACGAACTCGCGGGTAGGCCAAATTGGCGGCGAAAGTCGGCTATAATGTCCCTCTGGGCAAGAGCTTCGTATGTGACAACAAAAAGTCAGTGAAGAGACAGGCAACTCAGTGGAACGAAGGAGCTTACCAGGTGTGGCGGCAACAAGAACAGTTGAGACAAGGGCCAAAGAAATTTGTGTAGTTAGGTGCATCTTGAATCCGGATAGAGGAGGGGGCATCAGTAAATTTTGGAAAACCCTATAAGGCGTTATGAGCATACGAAATCCATTATAAGGTATCATATGCGCTGTGAGTTTGTTGCCAGCTTATACATCAAATCATAAGGTCATATAAGGCCAGACGGCGATAGGTCCAGCTCATATTTCATGTGGCATTTCACGAGTAAATACCAGGTTTGTGTACAATCAAAAGGTGGCTACCACCTTTTGTTTCATTGTCTGGTATTCATAAGGTTATGGTGGACCCGCAACGTAGGATGAGAAATGTAATAAATTACAAGGCAAATATAATTCTCAGGATATATTACATGCCATGGCACACATCAGACCGATTACTTATTACTCGCGATATCACTAGGGTTGGGTAAATAATTGTTTTTTACTTACCGCTGAATTATTTACCGGTAAGTTACCGGTAAGTTACTGGTAAGTTACCACTCCGATGGAGCTGGGATTTCGGCTGGTAAGTTACCTAGGTCACGTGCATGTGGCCAAGCGCAGTCCGGTGTAGTGGAGAACGAGAGGACCCCTGATAATCCTGAGGGAACTCGGATACAAAATCAGCAATTTTGGGCGGAAAATGGGTGGACACAATTTTTGCGTTTGGGGCGGATTTTTTGGTGGACTTTGTACCCGACTCAAAATTTCGCCCAGTTTTAGGTGGACTATGTATCCGAGTTCAAAAAAATCTCCCAAAATTTCTAAAAATCCTAAAAAAAATTCCTGAGCCCTGTAAGCATACACGAAAGCTCTCTGCAGGCTTTAGCCATGGTATGTATCATAAAAAGCTACTATATATCTCCATCATTACCCTCATTTCCCTTCTTTCCACTGGCAGCGCAACACAGCTAATGCATCGTGGAGAGATTCATGTAAAGCAAACAAATTCCCAATTCCACGCAGAAAGAATTTATTATAGCTACAGAAGTATGGCATTGTTGGGCACTGTATCAAAAAAGTCGTCAGAGGTCCCAGGTGGCCCAACTAACGGTTAAGCATTGTTCTGGTTGGTGTTGGTCCAATGTTGCACTGAGACTGATCAGGGCAGGCCACGGTCGACAATAGGTGGACGGTATCCAGGTTGGGTTGACGTTCAAGGTTTATAGGTGGACTTTGGATCTATGTTTGAGGCTAGCAATGTTGACCATAGGTGGACGCTATCAGTAACAGTATCCGGGTTCCGCGGCCTCCGGCCGCGGTTTTGAGGTGGATCCATATCTGAGTTTCCCCAGGATTATCAGGGGTCCTAGAACGAGAGGTTGGCATAGTCAAAGCTTCACAACACTCAAGTATGGTTTTAAAGCTGTAAAGTGGTCTTTGGCATTATGATTTTCATTTTTACTGCCCAGTATTAATTCAATCAACAGAAAATAATAAAAAACGAAAAATTGACCACGTGACTGGTAACTTACGGTAACTTACTAGTAACTTACCACCCCTCTGAGGGAAGAAAAATTTTGAGTGGTAACTTACTGGTAACTTACCGCCCTCTGAATTACTTACCCAACCCTAGATATCACACTCAAAATCGTCGCAGTAGAGAAGCAAATAATATTAGGAAATCGTATCAATAATAAAAGGGATACATGTTGAGGTGGAGAATATCAGGTATGTGAATGACCGGGACTCACGAAATTCTGGTCCTTCAGCCCGTTGGATGACGAGGAGTGGGAGCCAGAAAGACTGCAAAGGAATTTAGAGTTGAACAGTTTGTTTAAGAATGAGAATCAACATACTAATCTCGGGCATGGCACGAAGGCCATGATAATCAACATCTTCAATCGATTTCGCATCGACCAGCGAGCGTCGGTGTGTAAGTTGACACGGAACTAGACAAATCATCAATATAAAATTATAAAATCAAAAAGCAACCCACCTGAAATGGAAGCGGCTTTAACCACGGGCACTGTCCTCTGAGAGATGCCATGCCAACAAGGTAAATGAGCAACTAACTGTGACGAAGAATAGATATGTCGACTCACTTGTTGCAGGCAGCCAGAGAGATATCCGAATTCAGCCACTCACCGATGTCGTTAACGTCAGGTGTGTCAGACTAGACCGGCTTCTGATTCAGCGAGAATAAAGGTAAAGTATAGAGAAATTGATATACCTGCCGTTCTGGATAGGTATTCCATCAGTTGTGCCTCTCGTGAAAAAATACGGTGAGTTCCCCGAGGCAGACACACCGCCAGAGTCACTCACCTGGGAATGGCACCCAGCTAGTCTCCATGAATATTCTTGTTCTTTGCAATACTGTGGTGAGAGGTAGTGAGATCGAGGCAAGGAAAGGCAGGTGACTGAAAGATTTCTAACTGACCCAAGTCGCAAGGACCGCCCACATTCGGACGTGATGTTCAAGCAGCTGCAAATTGTCAGTAATTGGGTCATGACTAGGAGTAAATATTCTAGTTTCTCACCTAACAGGCCATACGAGAGCAGGAAGAGCCTAGGATGCCACGAAGGGTTCAAAGTGAATGAGGACATGATGGGAGAAGGAAGGAAGGACGAAAGTAAATATACTGTATCCGGCTTTCGAACTTTGTTGATGTTGCACATGCAAGTATTCGGAGTTTGAATGGACTCGAACAAAATTTGTTTCGCTGCCCAGACGAATGGCCGTTTGAATCTTTGATATCCGAGTCCACGCACACTGCTGTGCATGCATGTCTGTTGCGAAATTGTCATTCAGAGGCTGTTTGGAAGAGTTCAGGAGAACATTTTCTTAATCTCGACTGAAAGGCATTTCATTCGCCTCTGAGCAAACCCGATGATGATCGATGCATGATGTTTAGGCCGCACTTTTACAAAGTCCATATAATATTAGATGCTCGTTATATTTCCTTCGAAAGATTGTGCCATACTTATAATGAGCCATGAGTTATCCAGAGGCTGATATTGAACCTGTAAGCCTGGTAAAAACCTGACAGCCAACTCACAAGACAGGTATCACCTCAATAAAACCTTACATCCATCTCATCTTTCAAGTATAATATTATATTGATCCTGCAGCTGGTATACAACATTTTTGCAAGCTGATTAACTTCTCGCAAGTAGTTACGAGCTATTGCAAGCTGGCCATAAGGTTGTGACAGGCTAGGTGTTACATGGCTAAATCGGAATCTCCCTGATTTGCTGATGGGATTGACTCCAATTTTCTGGCGGAGGCCCGTCATATATGATAGAAATTGAGGATGCTCTTTGGCCGCTCAGACTGGCAGGGGTGTACTCGTTTCATGAAAACTCCTGAAGGGCATATTGAATCCTTTATTGTGAGTGGGGTCTCTGACCTAAACTCGAACTCATGACGAGACAAAGATGCCAGCTGTGCGCCACCCCTTTCCCGAAGAATACCAGCCGAAATGGCGCGGATTGTGACTTTTCTGCTGCTGTGAAAGGCTAATGTCCGCTTGGGAATCCAGGCCAAGGATATATAACATGTAGAGAAAAGTGCAAAGGGCCCTCGAGGATTTAGGTTGAGTTTGAGTGTTGTCAAGTTGATTTTTCGCCGGTCAAGGCGTTGGAAGAATCCACTACGGTCAGTTTCTTCGACTCCGAGCTGATGTGTCAGCATATACTATAAGCCGTATTCACGGTTTCACTGGGGCCAAAATGTTAAACGAAATAGACTGCCCATCGCCACGTCTTGGCTCCTTGGAAAGGATGGGAGCCGGAACAGCGGAACCGTGGGATTGATTAGATATAACTCGTGGGAAGTTAGACTTCAAAAAAAAGACAACTAAAAAAAGGTTTCAAGAGAGTCGCAATAGGATGATACTTATTCACTTTCGAAGTTCATCTCACTCGGCTGGCACATGTTTCACTGCAAGGCCTCCCATCATTGAAATTTACTTTTGATAAGCCTTGTTTCATACTTCATTAATAAGTAGAATCGTGGATACAATTCCGACGAAGGGTGCTGGCCGGGCCCAGCATCAACTGTTTCCTTCATCGGGTTCTTCGTTTCTTTCATCAGTTCTGTCCTCTTCATGTTCTGTCACATCAACCCTCCTAAACCGCTCTGTCGACCTCTCCAAGTACAACTAATTCATCCCAGTCCTTATACCATCAAATTAGAATCTAACAGGGGCAAAACACGCTCATGGAACTTAGGGCGCCCTTCTCCTCCACTTCTTCCAGGCGTAGCTTCGCTCTCTGTTACACGATCCCACCAGTACAGTAACAGCATCGTTGACTTGTGCAAGTAGTAAGGTGACCATTATCCTGGCAATAAGAAAGGAAGTAGTGTTGGAAGGCTTCATGAACTCGGGCACGAACATGGGGATCGTTATCTGCATTCGGTCAATTATTCCTTTCTTGTTTTGTTTAGCGCTTCTCAGTGGCAGAGTATGTTCCTTGTGAAGTCTTTTTTTGCTGGGAACTTTGGATTTAATTTCTACCATGGTAAATGCAGAAAATCCCAGTATATTGTTCATCCCACTATCTACCCTCCGATATACACAATTCCATCAGAAATCGGCCATTGATCGATTTAGTAATGTTGCTACGTCCTTGTCAGTTCTTCGGAGATAGAGAAGTCTGTCTAGACTTACTGACTAAACCAGGGAGCAGCTGAAAGAGCTTGTCTGGTCATTGAAATTGACTGTGCTGGCTAGTGATGGGCACGGGTATCGACACCCGTGCGGGTTTGCGGGTACGGGTCTAGCGGGTACGGGTGCGGGTGGGAATTGAGTCACCCTCAGGCAAACCCGTACCCATGAGCCGGGTCACGGGTTTTCGGCCGGCACACGGAAAACTCCGAAATGTGTGTCAAAAATGTTCTTTAGTTACCAGAATAGTTAATTATGTAATGTAGTTTGATAAAATTTATTCTAATTCTAATTCAACATTGTTACAATAGCACAAGTTCTCACGACATCCCCATCAAACCCGCACGGGTTTCTGTACCCACGGGTCACCTGCAAACCCGCACCTGCAAGCACGGGATCCCGTACCCGTGGCCATGGGTGCGGGTTTTGGCGGGTACGGGTGCGGGTCGACAAAAATTCGCCCGTGGGTTACCCGTGCCCATCACTAGTGCTGGCCGTCCCTGGCACGGAGAAAAAATTCCAAGTTCCACCTTGTAATACGACGTCACCTCCATTAGCGGGAGCAAGGCAACCGAAATTTCTAGTTACGTGGAATGGTCGCGAGAGAGTGAGTTACATAGAATTCTTGCGGATACGAGGCAAAGAAGGTGCACACTAAGCCATCTTGGATCTGAGCACTGGATATTTCCTTGTTCAAAAAGCTGAGCCCCCCGGTGAGATTGATACAATTGTCGGAGGTAACAGGAATCGTGACACATCCAGAGGGAGGATTAACGGCACCGGAGCAGACTAGGACATTGGGAGAGGCGTCCTGCATGATGTGCACAGATGTGATGAGTTCCACGCCAATCCAAAGTACATATACATATTAATCATAAACATACCTCGTGTCTGGCCTCTAGCTGGGTGGGCACGGCTGAGGTAACAGCAGCGCATACTAAGAGGGTCATGGCACCGAGGACATAAGAAGTAGAGGATTTGAACATAATGTTAAATTGTAGATGAGGAGAAACCTAAGAGAGGATTGGAGAGACATTGTGGTACGTTTGTGCTTCTTTTATTTGGGACAACGTTAGAATATGAGTTCCACGAATGGCTAGAGGGGATATTCAACGTCCGGAGTCTAAGGAAATTTTCGGTTACCTTCCATTGTTACCTGTCTAAATTCGATGACACGACTGTTGATCTAGTCTATGAGACGAAGTCGGGAGAACTGCCTTGAATTAGAACGGGACGAGTTCTGTTAACACACGCGTCGACTATGTGCTATTCCATCGACATTGACATTGACCTGTGCCTAAGGCTATGCCCCCCTTTGAGTAATTTCGCCGTCGCCAATGAATGGTTGGAATTTAAAAATATGCACTGAAATTACACCCTCTGGGAAGAATGTGAGGCGTTGGTGAGGCGCACACCGAGCATGGATGAATCATGCGTGAATATCCTAGGGGTGCACGCTTACTTGTTTCCCAGTCTGTGCAATGATCTCCATGTTTGGTCTTGGGGCAGCAACATGACTGGAGTCGGTAGCTACTGATAGCCAGAAGCTAATTCATTAGCTTAACCGTCTTCCATATTCTCTCTTCGAATGGCTGGAGGGGTTATTCAATGTCAGGAGTTTAAGGAAATCTTCCATTGTTGCCTGTCTAAATGAAATCTCGGGGAAGCAGCATTGCCAGAGTAGGTAGCTATTGATAGCCAGAAGCTAATTAAATAGCCTTAGCCGTCTTCCATATTCTCTCTTCGAAGACCTGTCTCGAGTGAATGATCTATTTGCTTCGAGGTCCTGTTTTTCAGGGCGCAACAGATTTCGCACTGCGGCCTATCCCCCAGAGGAATACCGGTACAGGTTATCATCCGATAATTCCATGTACATGCACATGCCATTAGCGAAGCTACACTATTCTTGGGAATCATTCGAAAGCCATTCCATTGACGCACATTAGAGTACTTAAATCATTTCGGTTGTTTCCGAGAGGATGGGCCGGCATAACTTCGGCATGGTACCGCCCGGCGCCCACAACGATTTTCTTGCCGATCCGGCTGTTAAGCTGAGTTCATGGCCATGCTTATTATTAACTCCGTGACATCAACAGCGGCAGGGAAAAAGTGCACAAATCGCATATGTATGCAGTGCTTGGTGAGAAGTTAATTGCATATAGAATGACGTTTCTGCCTTACTTTCCCGTAGACCCACAAAGATATCTATGATCGGAACAAATTTGCGCTCACTTCACGCGTATTTCACGGGCTAACTGAGCGCTTAAATGCCGGATCGGCAGGAATGTTTGGATGCGCGATCACCGTGGCTAATCCTCCTCACATTCTCATGTTCTATCCAATATGTCTGTCTTGGTCAGTCAGATTCTCGTTTGTCCAGGTCGTTTGAGCAGAATTTACCCAGCGCTTTCTCTAATCCGAAAACAACTAATGATAGATATCTAAATCCTGAATGACCGTTGTCAATCAACAACTGGAAGTACTCAGCGGTTCAAGTATAAAAACACATTTTACGTGCACAGCGTCCTTGCTATACTCCTACACACTCAGAAAGGATAGCACCGTCTGAAGACCTGACACAATCGTCGTAATCGCCATATTCATCCTCAGCGCCCTCGCTTTCCATCAGGGAAAACGAGAAATGGAAATTCAAGTTTATTTCCATCCATTTCCTGGAACCAAAGTAGTCGTGGGTAATTGTGAGTAATTTAGGGAAACCGAGGTAATGCTTGAGTAATAACGAGGAAATTTGATTTGATTTCCTTCAAATACTTTGTCAGGTAGGGAATTACTCTTGAATTTCTTTCCATTACTTGATATTCCCTAAAGCACATCCAGAGGTTTTACAGAGGTACAAATTAAGTAACTAGGCTCTTGGATGCATGCTGGGATTCAATATGAATAGTGAATTTATCTGGATGCAATACATCTAACTGTATGCAGCAAAATGTAGAATAAAATGAGAAGTTTTGCATACTCACAGGAGACATCAGCACTGAGTGAAGGCTCATGTCGCTATCAACCATGACACAGTGCGCACACAGTGGCTGACACAAATTTCGAGAATTGTGTCGAGTCAGTTCAAACTCCGATGCACGTGACATTGTTGATTGTGGTTGAATTCCGTTCAAACGTTCAACGTTCAACTTGAACTTGTCCTCTTACCATCAACACCATCTTCCAGTCACTCGCTCCGCCACTGAATGCTGTCTGTTCACCCAATCCACCATCAATGTTGACGACTAAGTACACACTCTTGCTTTACCCACAGCCCCACGAAGACAACAACGACCCAAGAAACACAAGCACGACCGTTCGTCGTCAATATTGTACGTTGCAAGTTGCCAGCGAACCACATGCCTAGCAACGCCAGCAAGAAAGGGCACACGGAGGATGAGGAAGAGGATGAGGGTCCCCAGGTACGTGGCAAACTACCCCGTACAATGCCACTGACTGTCCATCCACCCTTTCTGTGCAGATGCGTGGCCTGGAGGCTGTCGCTAGTCCCGCCATACCTTGTTCCATTGCGAGATTGTCCACTACCCCATAGGCAAGCGCAAAGGCCACGAACGAGGGCGGTGAACATCGTTACGTTCAGCAGCCAGAATTCAAGCAAGGATATGACAACAACCGGTAAGCAGGCACCCAACCCATTCTATGCAATGACACTAACCCATGCACAACTGTTTTTGTGCAGATAACAGGGCTGGTGACTGTCACCTCGCCTAGTCCCTTGTTGGATCCATGAGCAACCGCGGCCACCACCAACCCATCAGCACTGATGACCCCACTAATAAATCAACATCCAGGACCGCCACCAATGCCACAAACCCCGGAATGCCAACACCAAGCAGCCGGGGCCTCCCTCGCAACCTGTACCCAACTATGTACCTCGGTGCAATATAGTGAGCCCATCATGGCGTCAATGTAAGTGCTTAATATCTCACTCGACTTCTCTAGCGCTTACACAGTTCTGAATCTTAGAACACTAGCAACTAAGGATAAAGCCTATCTTGGAAGACATGTGCGGAGGAGTGGTAAGTAATTGCTTGTCTTGGTCGAAAATCCCTGCTTATAACTATGACAAGATTTTCATGCATAATATGTATGATAGATTGGTGTATGTAGGATGATGTTGGTCAGAATATGTCTGTCTCCGATTGTACCTACATTTGTCAGTAGTAGTTTGAATATATCATTGATTTTCTCTCCTTGAATGTGAATATCAATAAATAATAGTATGGAAAATGATCAGACTGAGTGGAAATGCTGTAAATTGTGAAGTAACCCCAACTAATTGTGATCCAATTACCCACAATTACCTGTCATAAACTGGGAACCTCTCCAATTTTCGGTAATTCTGGGTAATTGAGTAATTGAGGTTATTGAGGGTTATTGCCGGCAATTGAGAGTAATCTCCAAGTTATTTCCTACAATTTCCATTCTCCCTTTTCCCTGATGTCCTTGCCGTAGTATCTGCATTACCTGCCCAGCACAACCACAGAGACACTGTCGGTATCTGACTCCTGTCACGGCAAACACATGCTAACTCAGTCTTGTGTCGAATTAATAGGACATATTTCCCATCGTTGCCGTCTGCACCGGGACTGTTGTACCCTCAGTAGGCTGTGTCGGCATCCATGTGGTCGCAGACACTTGTGTGGACTTCACGGGTGGCAGGACCGAATTCAATCACGCAGTATCAGGTGTGCAAACCCCCAATGGCTTTATATGCACTTTCTTCCAGTGAGTTCATCTATCTACACATCACATTAAAGATTAGGACACTCAATTTGTCTGCTACTGTGCTGGCAGGAACTTTGCATGTGAAAGCCTTACCTTGACTGATTCTGTTGTCCTAGCGGGAACTTTCAACCTTGCCTCCGGGTTGGTGCCAGATGGACAAGGCAACCTCGTCAACTTCAACGACCAGGTTAGCTCGTTTTCTTGCTCCCCTGCTGACTGAGCCACATTTCTCGCATTTCATTGTCTAAATAGGATGTTAGGGGTACCTCTGTTCTCACATACGTACGTTGAAGGAAAGGACAGTTGCTACGACAGAAATATGTTCAGGTTGTTTTTGAAGGTGGAAATTTGCTGGATTCATTTCCCTACTTGACATTTTAGCAACATTTAAATTCATGCTTAATTTTACACGAAAGGCCACCAATTGCTCGCCATTCCAGAAACAGTCGATAGCTCGGGGTCAGGCGCATTTGTCGTTTGGCATTTAGGTAAAGCTGGCCTCTCAAAGTGGACCCGAGTAGATGTAGCAATCCAATCAATCCGCCCTAGAACCAACAGAATCAGAATTCCGTGTCAGAAGATTATCTATCGGATGACAGGAATATATTACCAACATAGAAACTTCTGGCGCAGCAGATGGGTTGCGGACTGTCAATAAAGTTACTTTTCCGGGTCAACTTGCTAACTTGCGGCCTGCAGTGGCCAAGATGCCGGTGCAGGGGATGAATATTCAACTTATTCCCATGCTGACGACAATCTAACTTGCAACTTGCCCCTCACTTAGACTAACTTCTAGTAACTTATGCAACGCGGTGGCTCCAAGTTAGCTCGTGCAAATCACAACCAAGTAGTATGTGTGCATGCAAGTGCGTGCAAGTTAGCCCGAGGGCGTGCATGTTAGCGCGAGTGCGTACAAGTGCATGCAAGTGCGTGCAAGTGCGTGTATGAGTGCTTGCAAGTACATGCAAGTGCATGTGAGTGAGTGAAGGTCAGTGAGGGTCAATGAGGGTCAGTGAGGGTGAGTGGCTCAGGTTAGTGTGGAGTGAGTGCAGACGTAAGTAGTGCTTAAAGGTCCAGTCCCAAGACTGGAAAAAGACCGCAACCAGACCAGACTGGACCGCAAAAAGACCGGACCAGCAGTCCGGTCTTTTGATTTTTGAGAATCAAGGACCGCAAAAAGACCGGTCTGGATGGACCGGTCTTTGCGGTTAAGACCGGTCTGAACCGGCTACTTTGTAGCCCTGATTTATCCCTTCAAATCGGCCCCAAGGGCATCCAGATTGGTAAAGTTTTGGCTGAGAAATAAATAAAACAGTCAAAAAGTTTCCAAAAGAGTAGAAAATGCGGAATATTAGTGTAGAACAGTCAATTCTCAACGAAATTTAACGTTCCAGGGCTCAATTTAAAGGTATATATTATGTCTACAAATATTACTGATACATATATATCAAATTACTGGTGGTTTGCATCGAAAAACCGGTCTTAGACCGGTTAAGACTGGTTCAGACCGGAATCTGGTTCAGACCGGTCCAAGACTGCAAAAGACCAATGTAGACCGGTCTGAATCGGTCCAGTCCGGTTTTTTGACATCTTGGGATGTATATGGACCGGTCTCGGTCTCGGTCCATGTCCCTGGGGGCCAAAAGACCGGACTGGACCGGACTTCAAAACACTAGACGTAAGTTGTCGCATGCTGTGTGAGTGCGCGTGCAAGCGCCCGTTAAGCGCCCATGGATCACGCGTAAGTGCGCACGACTTAAGTATGCGACATTTGGTACGGCTGCTAATTCATGTCATAACTTCACAATGAATTTCATTTTTTCCTGGGATAATAATCCTTTAAGATATGATCTATCTAATTTTTCATGCTATTGGTGGATGTGGAAGAGTGTAATTATTATACAAGAATGCACCTGATACAAATGCAGGTTAGCCTTTTTTTAAGTCAAGCGTACCATTGTGCTGATGCTCAACCTGTAAGTTAGTTCTACGGAATGCACCAGCTAACTGGTCAGCTTCGTGACATAAAATCCTAGCTTGAGATGTAATTTTGTATATTTATGGTCTATATATTGGTAGCTACTAACTTAATACAAGGTACTTGTTAAGTAAAGGCACACAGAGGGCGGCAAGAGCAGCAGTCGGGCGGGCGCAGCATGTAGCCGGCTGCAGGTGGGCCAAGCCAACTTACTGTGCAAGCGAGGTGTGCCAAGTTAACTTGTTGCGGGCATAATCGCGGGGCCAAGTTAACTTGTAACTTGCGACAAATCAACTTGCCCGCCAAAAGTTAGCACAAGCTAACTTGTTGCAGGAATAAGTTAGTCCGACAAGTAACTTTGTTAACCACCTGGGTTGCGCATTGCAATTAACCCATACTGTACCCTCTGGGATTATTTGGCAGGTCCCGCCGACCAGGCTCGTGGGGTCAGCACTGAGATTAAGCAAGCCGAGTAGCTGGGACGCTGAGAAATCTGAAGCCTTAATGTCATGCATTAATAAGATGAGACTGGATGTCTTTGGAATGGCTCACGGGGTGGGTAGAGTCGCAGCAGAAGAAATCCAAGTCTCCGCAAGGACGCGGCTGGAAGATTTGACGACGAAGAGGCCATAGGTCATCAATCTCCCTCTGTTCATAACGAATGAGATAAATGTAAAGTGGTATGGAATCAGAGGAATAACCCACATCATAGAGCCTTCATTCGAGCGACGCAGGCTTGACAGGGTCACTCTCGCTTAAAGCCGCAAAGATTGGAGATATGAAAGCTTTCGAATACTTTGGAATGGACTTGCTGGCTTCGAGCCGAGGTACAGCTGGACAAAGTGAATAAATAGGGCGTATCTCTAGCCGCATTTTGGGGAAGTCGTTCGACAGCCTGCCAGAGACTCTGGCATTGCAAAGTTGCTCTCTGCAATCGGCTTCACCATTACACCTTTTGTGGCTGCTTGGCGGGTGCCATCGAGCAGAGCCACCTCCTTCGCCGAAATATATAAAGAGTCACTAGTTACTGTCCAAGCTTCAGAGCTTTTCACAGACAAGTTTCAATAGCGGGAGAGCCCTGTAGTGAAAAGAAAAGCATGCGAGCCGAGTCAAGTGAAGCGAAGGTGTTCGTTGTCCAACTTCCCACGAATAATTATCTAATCAGTCCCGTGAGAATCGAACTTTGCGGGATCCGGTGTTCCGGCTCCCGACGGGTTATATTTCTCTTCCTTACCACCTCGTCCGTCCAAGGGAGCAAAGATGCGGCCGTCTGCAGTCCGTTTGCTTAACATTTTGGTCCCAGTGAAACGGTGAGTACGGCTTACAGCCTCTGTGCTTAAAGAAACGATAGGAAGCGAAGAGACTGACCCACGGAAAGGGCAGTGGATTACGCTGTCAAAATTCGCGTGAATCCCCAGCAGACGGGTATTGATACCAATGTCAAGCATTCCATGGTGAGCATCGTGATAAATTCGAGAAGAATAAAAATAATGTCGAATTCTCAACCTTCAGAACCCATTCGATGAAATCGGTGTGTTTGTGTTGCACCCCTCTCCTTGAAAGTTCTTCTAATACGTACCGTCAGCCGTCGAGGAGGCCGTACGCCTACGAGAGAAACTCAAGGACTCTGTCAAGTCCATCCGAGCCGTGACGATTGGCCCTCCAAAGTCCGTCGACACCCTGCGCACCGCGCTGGCCATGGGCGCAGACTCCGCCATCCACGTCGAGGTTCCCGACGCCGCAGCCGCCCCTGAGCCCCTCGCCGTCGCCAAGACGCTCCGCGCAATTATCGAACGCCAGAACGCCGCCGCGAAGACCCCCGAGGAGAAGGTGGACCTGGTGATCCTGGGCAAGCAGGCCATCGACGATGACCTGGGCGTGACGGGCCAGATGCTTGCGGGCCTGTTGGGATGGAGCCAGGCGACGTTCGCGAGCAAGGTCGAGGTGGACGTGGCGAAGAACGAGGCGCTGGTGGTGCGCGAGATTGATGGCGGTGCTGAAGAGATTAGGTGTCGGCTGCCTTTGGTCCTTACGACCGATCTACGGTGCGTTAATTTGCCGTACTTACTCCGGGATATCACTGACATGTTCCTCGTCGTAGACTGAACGAACCTCGCTACGCCTCCCTCCCCAATATCATGAAAGCCAAAAAGAAACCCGTCGAGAAGTTGTCACCGTCTGATCTCGGTGTCGACTACACGCCCCAGCTGGAGACCCTGAAAGTCACGGAACCACCAAAGCGCGTTGGTGGAGGAAAGGTCGCGAATGTCGATGAGCTTATTGCCAAACTCAAGGAGGCAGGCATTGAGGCGGTCTAAACTCTGGTGACGGCAGAATTGGAGTAGGCAATACACACAAGGCGCTAAAAATTACATAACGGATTTTAACATTCCTATAAGCCATAAACATGACGAAGGCGAACGTTAAAAACCTCCCTTACAGAGTCCGAATCCTCAAGAAAATATTTGCTTTCCCATTAAGTAGTTTACAAGAAAAACTCCATCGCACTACATTGTCCACACACATCCACCAGCTCCGTCTGGCTCCTAGAGTAATGAATGGTACACGTCAAAGGCTCGTTATAGACCTCCCCCGCTGAAGATATAATCGATAGCACTCTGCACATTACCACCCGTCGCAAGCAGCGCCCTGATATTCTGTGCCGCGTTCGTGAACCCCATATCTTGTAATTGCTAATTTGTCGTGTTCACCGTTAGCACCCGAAAAGTTGAAACACGCAAAGCAGGAACAAAACAAAAAGACATACCTGAAGTTGCACCTGGAACCTCTCCTCTGGTGGCCTCGTGTCAGCCGGAGGGGGAGACGCAGCACCGAAACCACCACCGTACCCGCCCAGGCCCCCAGCACCAGGACCATACGGCGATCCCATTCCGAGCATCTGTTGCATCAGCGCAGGGTTGAATCCGAATGGATTGGGAGCAGCAGCACCAGTACCCGCGTTAGCGCCCGGCGACCCAGGAGTCACACCAGCATTGGCACCGGCACCGGCTGCTGACAGCCCTGCAAGGAAGCCGAAAGGGTTCACAGGGGGCACGCCGGCGAGAGGAGGGGAGCCCGCACCCGTTGTGCTAGCTGGCGTCGGTGATGAGGGCGATGTGGTTGATGACGGAGGGGCGTTGGGGTTACCCGGCGCTGGGAAAGCAGGTGGTGGAGCGCCGAAGGGCGATCCCATGCCCGCACCGGGGCCTAGTCCGGCACCTTGCATCACGGACGCCATGCGCAGCATCTGCTGCAGCGATTCCGGGTTGGAGCTGTGAACCAGAGTTTTGAGTTAGATTGGCATTCCAGAGATAGAAGGTGATGGAATATTCGAGAATAAGACAGAACGCGGTGGGGTATCTCGTTGGCGGAGATAGGAAAGAATAAATCATATGAAGAGAGGGGACGTACATCATTTGCCTGAAATGTTCGTCTTGGAAAGCTTGACGGACTTGCGGGCCCATGGCCGCTAATTGTGGGTTCATGGCAATTACTTGGTCGATGATCGCGGGGTTGGACATCATCGTGGACATTTGTTCAAGGAATTGTGGCGAATTCAACATCGTTTGCATCTACGATTAAACAGAATCAACGTGACTTCCTTCATGGTATAAAAATATGTGGAATGAGAAACAGGCTTCGAGGCGTGCCAGTGGCACATGCAGCAGAGAGAAGTAACAACAAATTGCAAAGAAACCGAAGTAAAAGTCAAAGCGATGCTCACCATGTTAGGATCATTCTGGTTCAGTCCCATCTCTCCGAATGGATTCAAACCAGCCATTGCGCCGAATCCCATGTGGCCGTTGAGTTGCGTCAGGGGATCGTGCACGTTCTGCCCTGTCTGCATCGTCGGCAGCTGCTGTGGTGCAGCAGGTGCTCCTGATGACGATGATGCACCACCTGCTGATCTTGACACGCCTTTCACCATATGGATCGTATGTGACGACTGGATCTTGTACACCGATAGCAGATCGTCATCCTGAGTCGAACACGATGAGATTAATCACTGGGTTCATGAGCCTACAAAGTAGACAAACCTTCAATACGCGACCTGAAGTTCCAATCATGTTAACTCGCCATACTCTACGTACGAAAGAGGATAACTCGCCTGAATAAATGAGCCTCTGCCTCTCGGCCTCTACATCCGATTTCGCTGCGATCGCTTGCTTCAGCTCCAACACGGTCTTATCTGTCGTTATTGATATTTGGAGCTTCAGCTCGCTTGGACCTGCAACAGACAGGCCGTTAGAATGTTTTCGGAGGATATAGGCTCATACGAAACATACCTTTGACGTTAATCTGGATTTCTGGGGCTTGTTCGTCGGACATGATGGAAGGGAAGAGTAAGCCTTATTTACGGTTGTTGCGTAAAGGCATCATCTTATCACGGTGTGGGCCCGACACCTGACCAGAGTAAGTAACTTGCCCGGTCCGCTAAATGCTTGATTGCGAACTCGAGTCCGGCACGAGTCGACTTTCTAAAATGTGTTACGCAACTGAGGGACACAATTCAAGAAATTTACCAGAACTAGTCACCAAAGCTCCAAAAAAATCCAGAGCCGCCTGAAGTGGTGCATGGCATAATGTTGGTGGAGCGGAGGAAACACAGGTAAGAGCCTGTAGCTTCACTGGTCAAGTCTGTGCATGAGGCCTACTAGGATATTTAGACTGACACTTAGAACTTCACAGCAAGGTATATATATATAAACGTTGACACACTGGACCTAGTAGAATTAGTATCGCCGCAAAGAAATATTTTCTTGATTTCAATGCGACGAGTGCATCTCGTGCACCGCTTCAGAACGCGCATGTGAGAGACATGGGGATTGGACATCCAAAGGCAGACGAACAGAGACGTCGGTGAGGTAAGGTTCGGGACATCTGTCCGAGATATCGGTAAATGATTGGATATATAATATGTCGATAACTTGATGATCCTTACAGCTATGTAAGCTCATATCGAAGGAGCCACTTACGAAATACAGTGTTTAGCGTTTGTGTTTAGTTTTGGGGCCGGCCGAAGAGAATACGACCTAGCGATTGGTTGGCGAAGCTTCCCAAACCTTTTCAAGCAATTTTTGATGGTAAGCGGACAATGGTCCCTGAGCGCTGTATTTTCGAAGCAGTGCGTCTATCGATATGAGTTTAGCTGTAACGCCTGATGAGCATATACATTTATTCGTCGTATATACATTTATTCGTCGTTCATGTACCTGGGCAAAGAACCGATTGGCTCAACTGATCTGGGGCCCTAGAGGACGAAAGGCGGAAACACGATTGAAGCTTGAAGGGCGATTCAGAGAGCGGGGATATTCTTATATCGTGATCCGAAGGGCAGGATATTCTCATATTTAACGTTGAACCGCACGGCCTATGACTGCCCAGGTGCACTTTTATTCCCACGCGCGCGCGCGCGCGAGTTGTGTCTGTGTGTGCACCCGAGGTGGCCTCAACTCAAGTAAAACTACGATTCCGTCAGGCTGTCAGCTCATTGGACCTCCCTCCATATATTTATTAGTTGTAAATAGTGTTTATCACCATTTGTTAACCCAAAATGAAGTGAACGGAACCATTTTTGACAATGGTCAAACACTTTCCCACGGGTGCTACAATCTCTACCGTGAAAGCATCCGGGAGTTCAGGGGAGAAATTTGAAGGTGATTCTTTTGTAGCAATAATCTAAATTTCTTACAATTTGAGCTTAGTTACACTTTGAAGGCCTCATGCACCTCAAATCTAAAAGACTATCATTAAGACCTGCTTAAGGTTCAACAAATATTAATATTTTCTAAAAAAAATAGTTGTGGAAAGGTCTATTCATTTATTTTCAAGGCCATTGTAGGTTGACTGAAGGTTCAGAGATTTTGGATTTGAGTCAGCCTGGACAGTGGAGGCATGCATACACCAAAGTCTGAATGTAAAAATTAATCTGCTATTAAGAGGTCTTTAATATAAAACTTGTAAGAAATTTAAATTATTGCTATAATAGATTTGACGAAAGGATTGTCGCCTTCAAATTTCTCCATTGAACTCCCAAATGCTTTCTCGGTAGAGATTGTAGCACCCGTGGGAAAGTGTTTGACCATTGTCAAAAATGGTTCCGTTCACTTCATTTTGGGTTAACAAATGGTGATAAACACTATTTACAACTAATAAATATACGGAGGGAGGTCCAATGAGCTGACAGCCTGACGGAATTGTAGTTTTACTTGAGTTGAGGCCACCTCGGGTGCACACACAGACACAACTCGCGCGCGCGCGCGCGTGGGAATAAAAGTGCACCTGGGCAGTCATACACGGCCCAGATCATTGGCAGATGGCACGTGTGGTGTCGCAGGGCTTACCTTATTGGAGACGTTGAGGTTTGGATTCGGAAACGGCGAGAGGAACCGCCTGAAAAGTGAAAAACTTGAGTCAGAGAATTGGAAAAAGAAGCTGACGCGTGGTCGAATCAATCAGAGAAAGTCGGAATTGAGAAATCCGCCTCACCGCTTCAGGCCGGACTGCGCTTCATTGTCCGGCCACCGAAATCCTCTGTTTTCGTCCCCTGCACACATTATATATCCATTCCCATAATTTCATAGCCTCGACGATCACTTCTACCTATTACATTCTCACTGAAAACAATTTTCTCCAAATCTGCAGAGAGCATGACGAAAATGGTTATTTTGCTTTGGTCGATCATCATGTCTAAATATAGGATCGCTCCCCATCAACGCTTGCTAGCTTGCTTGTCGTCCTCCACCATCGTTGCTCATGTTCACCTCACCTGGCCTCACCCGCCATTCGCAAAACTAAACGAGGCCACATATATTGCACCCGACATCACGCCTCTATTTGGATCATCCCTTGCTCACTATGACGGGAAGCTCAGTATGCCAGATGTGTAGCGCTGACTGACCGCGTCCGAGTCGTGAGTTACCGCGTCGTGAGTATTGGTATACCACCATTCATTTTCTGAGTAACTCGTTGATTGAAGGTCTTTTGCATTCCTAGTTACGATTGGCATTCTTTCAGTCTGGATCAAGGAGTTGACGTGGTCTCCACCGTGGCTCTGGTATCCCCGGCTCGTTGGAAGACGTGTACAAGCGACGCAAAGAACGACAACGCGATCGAATTCCTGCTTACACCCCATGCACCAAGGAGAGCGACACCAACCGCCAACGCTGGGCTGCACCGCCTTGCCTAAATTCGTTAGGCTCGCACCGCAGCTATTTGCGAGTACAACCAATGTCCCCCCACCTACTTTCCATGATATTACTGGCCGTAGGACCGCAGGTTCATTGCAAGGAACCCTGCCCGTCGACGTGACTTTCTGGAATTTCCATACCCGTCCATTCGCTGTAACTTAACACCGTGAATATCACTTTTTTTTTACCCTATTATCACCGTGAAAGGCCCATTACTTTACAACGACCAGGACTTCTTCCCACCATCCAGTGGAATACACTGCTGCTTCGTGAAAGGAATAACAACAGTACCAGTCGATTATTTGAACAATTTCAGTTAGCTGCCATCGCTATGCCTTCAAATATTTTAATTTTTCAGGCACCACAGCTTTCTCGATGAGATTTTGGTTGGGTTGAATTAGTCAAATGTGTTCTCTTAGCAGTACCTAGTACATGTACTGTCAATATATGATACTGGACCCAAGTCATATGAGGCGGACAGTGAGGCGGAGTCCGGACATGAGGCGGTGAGGCGGATTTCTCATATCCGACTTGTCCTCGAATCAATGCAGTGTTATTGACTCGGAGGTACCTCGAGGATCGATCGATCATTCTTTTACGTCCCCAGTCTGGTCCCGTCATGACTCCCTCTGCCCAGGTTCAATTCCTGGCATAAACCCTTCATCGAAGTGTGAGTCAGAGTCAATATAGCCCAAATTGTCCTGTGGACCCCAAGTTTCTTAGGTTACATAAGCGGAACGCCCTGCTATAAAAACGCACTGAGCTCTTCAGAATTCTCCAGTTCAACACAATCTCGCAATGACCTCTACTGTCTCAGCTCTCTCCTCTTTGAAAGCCGCTTTTGCGGAAATTGACGAGCTTCCATATTGCACTGGCTCTGTCCCTCTCGATTCGACAACATCGACCGTCTTCTATCGCTCAGGAGATAACGCAGAGTAAGACAGATAACAGACATACCATTTGTTCCTATCCTGATTATATCTCTCAGGGCACTTGACTTCTCCAACGTGGCAGACGCTCAGCTCGAGGCTCTTGCGAAGGCGTGCCAACCAGCATCTTTCGGTGTTGATCAAAAAGACGTTCTGGACGAGTCATATCGCCAGGCGGGCAAGATGGATGCAGGACAGTTTGCGACCCAGTTCTCTCCGATGAGCTGCGACATCATCGGCATCATCATCGACTCACTTCTCAAGGAAAAGATTTCCCCGAACTCCATGAAGATTGAGCTGTACAAGCTCAACGTTTATGGTACGTCAATAGTACCAGTTCACCTTTCTCGGCCTCTAGATTAATGATTTATTGTTAGGTCCTGGATCTTTCTTCAAGGCCCATGTCGACACCCCGCGAAGTGATACGATGTTCGGCTCACTCGTTGTCGTGCTTCCTACCCGGCACGAGGGTGGATCTCTTGTCTTCCGCCATCGCGGACGCGAGTGGACCTTCGACTCCGCCAAGGCTGTCTCTACTCCAACCTCTCCACATGCTGCATTTGTTGCCTTCTTCAGCGACGTCGAGCACGAGGTTACCCCCGTAACTTCAGGATATCGCGTCACACTCACTTACAATCTATACTACGCGAAGCAAGTGTCAAGGTTCCCTCCATCTGCCGTCGTCGGAGTCGATAACACTCTTGCTCGGATGAAATCCACTTTGCAATCTGTGCTTGCGGACTAGTGATGTGCCGGCTCCGGCCTGAGGCCAGAAGCCGAGCCAAGCCGGGCCCAAAGAAGCCGGGCCAAGCCGGGCCAAAGGTATTGGCCTGGAGCCGGCTTTGGCCCGGCCTGAAGTTTTGAAAAGCCCGAGCCGTCGGCCCAGGCCGGGGCTTTCTGCAGGATTTTTGTTGAATTTAAACGGAGAAAAATTGACCTTTGAGTAACCAAAACTTACTTTTGTACTGTACTTTCACGAAAGTTTGGTCTAATAATAGTTTTAAAGTCAGTTTGATGACGACTTGATCGTGTGGTAATGTGGCCATGCATTGACGGACAAGTCCGGCTGAGTTTGAAATACCATCAATGTTCATTTTGGGTGCGAAAACAGGTTGCAGGTGGTATTGCACGTTGACAACATGCCTTAGGCACCCGTATATTAGTTAAATATGTACTTTAGAGTTGCATCTACGTGTAGATATCAAAATATTTTTATTATATTATGTTTTAGCTAATTTGTCAGCAAAGCCCCGGCTTGAGCCAAAGCCGGGCCGGGCCAAGCCTGATTTCCGGCTTTTGGCCCGGCTCGTGATTTGACCAAGCCTGAGCCGCCTAAAGCCGGGCCAAAGCCGGGGCTTTCAGGCCAAGCCGGAGCTGGCACATCACTATTGCGGACCCGAAATTTCTCCCATATGGGGGCTTTCTTGGGTTCGGACTTTCGCACAGATACCCTTTCAACCCTTCTTCCACGCGCCTGTCCGATATTGAGAAGCGTCTCAAGGGGACTGATGCCCTTGTCAAGCAACTTTGTGAAAGCCTTTCCCTCAAAGTCTGCCTCAAGGCCCTATACATGTCAGACGAAAGAGCCAAAGAGCACCATGTTTATTTGCTTGACGCCTTTGCAGATCTCGAGGCTGAGGACCAGATTGAAGATGATATTTTGACTTATCTTAAGGAGAACACCGTGGGTATCATGGCAAAGGACGACGGCGGGGCGCCGACATACGATAATGACGCCGATGATGTTGTTAGCATCGCGTGGATCAAATCCCTGAGTGCTTCCAACGCCTTCCAGAGTTTGTACATTGCCTATGGCAACGAAGCGTCTATTGGTCACGCATACGGTGAAGTGTGTCTTGTCGCAAATGTTCTTCCTGCTGAGATGCGCACTTGATACATTGGTGATTCATGTTAAACTTAGGCCTCGTTTAAAAGTTCTATCGTGATTTTTAGTTGCTTCGTGTGTAGTTCAAAATTGCAATGATTTAGGATGAATACCTTTATAGGACTTGAAGCTTGAAGCTTGGTGTCGACTTCCGAATTGCCCTTTGACTAAGTATCATAGAACGGACTTTGTTTAGCCAGATAGTCCTGGGAAACTGATGTCCTGCCAGAATTGGAGGCGGCTATCTTACCAGTCAACCACCAGCACCTGCCTCCCTCATATCTGTCTTCGATTGAAATTTGGACAAGCCTTCAAGCTTCAAGCTTCATTTGACATCAAGCTCTGAAGGAGAGGACTCGGAGACTTGTTGGAGTTTGGTTGGAGTCAGTCCCTCCATTGTCATGACCCCGCAATTAGCTCCGTCCTCCCAGGTTCAATTCCTAGCACATAAAGGAGTCTCAAACTCCTCATAGGTGAGTCAGTCAACATCCAGTATCTGGACCTATCACTGTGTCTTAGGTACACGAATGGCTATAAAATGAACGGGAGTCTCCGAGTCGGCTAGAAAAGCCAAGTGAATAATGACCTCTACCGAGTCCGCTCTCTCTGTGCAAAAATCATATTGACGCAACTGATCAGCCTTTTTTATACTTTGACTGATGGACCCACACACCCCTCGACCTCTGTCTAGCAATCGCGGAGTCACGCGAGGGGCTTTTCCAGACGAACCAAATACCAAAATATCACCCACTTATAGACGAATACCATTGAAACCACTCGTTAAACGACACTGGTAATATGACACTATTGACGGCCTCTCCCTTCTTCCTTCAAGTCCAATATGACACTGTCCATGGCACGATGCAGGTAGGCGGAGTCGCAGCCTACTTCTTCGAGTTCTTGGGAGGGAGGAGGACGAGGTTTCTGATCAAAGTCTGCGTGTAGGCCCAATGGTGTGTCAGTATTAATCTTCGCGACCAAATCTAGTAGCTGCATACCTGGGCGTTTGTCCCAAGCTTTTCAAGGACTGTCTGACGAACCTCCGCGTAGACCTGCTTGTCGACTGATATTTTATCCTGTTAGTATCTATTTTAATTCAACTTGGCTCAGGAGGATACTCATGGGTCATCTTCTGGAAGGCTATTGCGTTGGGACATGCATTTACGGATTATTGTTCATTAAGAGCGTTTGGCGATGATGGCTTACCATTCCTGAACGATGCGGAACCGCTACGAATCTTGGTGAAGAGCACATTTGTGATCGTCTCGTCAGTAGCTGAAATTCACAGCTCTCTTTAGTACATCTCTTTCAAGCTTGTCGTCTTTCACTTACTGTAGGCGAATGCGCCAATGGCTTTTATATTGTCCAACCATATGAGAGTTGCGTTTACTGCGCCAAGATCTATCAACACTCACAGAACATAATCTAAGAACCAGTATGTTAGGTAGGATCCTTTGAACAACACAGAGAATACCTACATTCTTATCGCGATCTTCGCTGCAGACTCCTAACTGGAAGTTGGCTTCATGGTCGTTCGCACTAGAGCTGCAAGGACGTGTGGGTCCATCGTCGCCATGATTTTCAGCGTAAAGTTGACGATCAATGGCTTACCTAGTAAAGATGTTAACAGAGGGATCTTTGGAGTTTTCCAAGGCGGCGATGACGCGCGTCATGAGTTCCAGCTGCTCAGGCTATCGTTGGTAGATGAAGGTCTGTCAGTGTCACTAGTCTACACCTGAGACGGGCTTCGTACATCCATAAAAGTCTTCAAAAAATCAACGACAATGGCATCAACCGAAATAGCGGTATTTCCAATAGAGTGATCGTCGAATCTGAAGTTCGTGACCTAGAAAAGAAGCGAGTTATAAAATTGAACACTTGTCAGATTGGAACTTACATCCCAGCCGAGGCCCTCGAGAACAGATCTATATTGCTCTAGATGAGTAAAAAAGCAAGTGGCCCGCAAGGAATCGACGCAAACTTACTTGTAGAAGTCATACCTATTAAATTTTCATGAGCTAAAGTCTAGGATAATGGTGAAGACCATGCTTACCATTTGTCGGTCTGTTTCAAGCGATCATATCGGCCAGACGCAGCAAGCTGGGCCAACAATGTGGAGTTCATTACATCTTTCTAAATTCACATTCGATGAATGTTTTAACCACGTGCTCGAGTGGTTCAAGCGTTGACCAATAATGCCTACCTTGTTCTGATCAGAGATCCCAGTCTACAGAAGAAAGACTGCATTAGTCTAGGAACATGTCTGCAGCACGAGCACATACAACGAATGCAGTAGCCTGGCCGCTGCCGACTGACGCAGTGGCATCCTCGCCGGCAGACGTGGAGAAATCGCTGGGAGCAGAGCTTAGAACAAGGTCTTGGATTGAGAAAAAAGCCATTGTAGAAATGTGTGATATGGTGCGCTTTGTGAGGTTGGTTTGCTGGGACTTCAGCGATCTCTCTCGCAGTATTTATACATCGAAGAAGAGATATAACTGGAAATCATCTTTTGGGACTTGGGCACATCCGTCGACCTACGTTATCATTCAACATGTCGGGAAAAAAATTCCCAGTCCCGGGGTTTCTTGACGTCCTGCAACCGAATATCATTTGTGCCCCTTTTATCGCTAAAGATCGGGATTTCAATACACCGGGATTTTGAAAGCTATGCTGCATATTTTACAACTCCTTCCACCTGAATGTTTATCCCACAGTTCCCGGAAATACCGTTAGTAAAAATATGAAATGGTTAACATCGTGGTTACACCATGTCAGCAAGGGTAGTAATTTAGGAAATTTCTAACGATATGACTGTGGTCTTATCTCAACCATAAGTAGTGCGCTGAAATATCAAGCAAAGTTGCCGTAAGAGACAGAGATAAAGACCTCACCTTAGGCATATCAAGTGAATTTAAGGTCTAGTTTTTCCATCAACTTCCAGTACCTAGCTTCCGAGTTGCGTGTGATACCTCAACGGTTTCACTTCGAAATATCCATCATTATAACTACGCATAGTTATTATGCCCAAAGCTACTGCATGATACCTCATAATTTTAGCGGAGGTGAGAGACTCGGATATGTATCTCAAACTTCACCGGTGCCCAATGAGAACCAGAAGTCAGCCGTTATGCATGATGTAGCTGTTCACGCCACATGCGTTAAATTAAGTCATGGACATAACCTTGTCTTCTACGCAGGAAAGATTGCACCTCGTGCAAAAAAATCCATTGTCTCATCGGCATTTTACTTTGGGTCACGGTCGATAAGGGATTTGGGATGTGGCGCTTGATCGACAAACCCACTTTTGGAAACATGAAGCCCATGTTTGGGCTTGTGATCGTACCTGAAAGCCTTTTCCGGGAAATCGACAAAACATACTGTCTGTCTCAAGATAAAATTAGGAACGGCCTGCGTGTAATGCCGAGGACAAATATCCCACTTCGTCTCGATTAGAGATACTGCGACATCCATGAGAATGGGATAGTTGCGGCATTACTTCAACAGATTCAAACATGAGAGAAGCTATAAGATCGATATGCTCATTTCCTCGCCCTCGCCATCCTAGCATCCCCAGGAAATTCACTATGGATCAGAAGACTAAAAATACACTTTCTGACTTTGCTGTTGTAAATACCCACATCTTCTGCTTTGTCCCTGGAAAGAGTGTCAGTAATTGTCTTCACTTGTGTATAGTTTGAAATGATATCTGATATCTTTGCAGGGTCAGATAACAGACCAGGATAAGGTAAATAAAGTCCTTGACACGTACATGAATCCTCTAGAGCTAAGTTTTGTTTGACTGCCTAGACCGACGTGGTCGATTGCACCCTCCTCGCCCAATTGGCTGCAAGCGACAGTGCCAAGTCTGTCGAGAAGGCCGATGCCTGGTTCGTTAATTTCTATCTTCATTGATCGCATGAGACTTGCTCATGGACTATGCAGGATGAAAACCTACACGTACATTGATTTCACTGAGAGCCAATTGTGGTTATTGTATTCATTATTACATGTATAGGGACACAGCGGCATCCCTAGGGTTGACAGTGAGCAACTATTTAGTTAACGTTGATCTCAACCTATGTTTTAACATTATTATCTTTCACAGATCCAGTCTGGCTCTACGTTGAAAACAGCATCGAGTGAAGTCATACACATTTCTATCGACGCGGTACGTTGAACTTCAGGCATGTTGAATGAACCTCTAGGTTCTAATACTACTTTTTTCAGGTCGCCGTAAAGCTCTTGCGCGCTACGGAAGGGGTAAAACTGCCTTTAATTGATTGGATCCACACTGATTTCACCTTATTTCCCAGGCCGTCGAGACTCTTCCACTCCGAGGCTTGGAAACGCTCTTATATCTTAAAGGAAAGAACTCTCAAGGACTGGATATTATCGAAGAGTGAGCCATTCATACAAAAAGTATTATTTATTTAAACTAACTTTTACATTTCTACGGCGCTTTCTTTAGGAACGGAAGAGCCACAAACTCAGGAGCATTCCAGCTAGTTGTATGTGAAAAATTAGAATTCGGAGATGTACGTAGCTGAAATCTGCGGAGTGTATTCAAGCAGCTAATAATTTCCGTTTGAAAGCTTTTAATTCGTGAGTCTCTCTCCCACCCAATCTGAAAAGCTCCTGAGGATATCGGACATTCCCCAAGGCATGAGTCCATATGTGTTCGGTATGTCAAATATTTTCGAAATCTTGTAATGCTTTTACTAACTTGAACAACCCAATTATTCGCCATTTAGAAACGACCGAGCCTGTTACCAGCGCTATATTTCAGCCTATCGGTAATCCCAGCACTTATACAATCAAGTACATGAATGGTATGCGTAATTTTGAGTCTCAGTGATCGTGTAACTCATTGCCTTGTGTGTTCGCTTAGCACCAACAGTGGCCGTCTGTAAGACCTGCAATATTGCTCGTGACTCTTCATGACTTTTATTTAAACACTTTCCATCTTCGATGTAATTTTCCATTTAAACATTTTGCCGTTTAAACAGACCCTTGCACCCTCACCTCGAGATAGTTGACAACATGTTTAAACTGTTTAAATAAACATATGATTTATTGGAGCATAACTAATATCGTTTAAACTGTTTAAATTCATTTTAAACAAAGATTTATTTGAACAGCCATTTGAACGGACAGTTTGAACAATAACTTAAACAGACAGTTTGAACAATAATTTAAACGGACAGTTTAAATGGGAGCCGCAAGACATGTACAAAGATAGATCAGGTATCAAGCTGAATAGAAGATTGAGTATTAGTGGCTTGACAAAGGTGAATAGACACTTACCTCGACCTCCTCCAGCTCCTCATTCTCAAGATCTTTGTCAACCTCAGTCCAGTTGACGGCCAATGCTGGTCGACGCTTCCGGACATGCTCCGAAAGAGATTCATTCTCTGCAGGCCATTGACCACCAGCATCCTTGAAGCGCTGGCGTTCCTTCTCAGCCATCTTGTGATACATTGCCGCTTTCCGAGATGCATAAGCTGAGTAACCAGACAAGGTTGTACCCGAAGATGAGGTAGGAGGGTATTTGAGGGCAGCAGTTGACATCGATGCGAGAGATTCCCATATGGATGCCATCTTTTCCAATCTGCGAATCAGGCGGCGAAATTCCTCTTCCAGCAGTTCAAGCTCTTCCACCCAACGCATCATATCTGCACGAGCCCGAAACCACTGAACTTTCTTCGCTGGAGTTGGATAGAAATTAGATATCATTTAAATATGTAAGAGGAATCTGGGTGACTTACTTTCAAAGACAAAATCATCCTGTTCTGCTTGACTCAGACCTTTCAGACGGCCAAACGTCCATATCCAGCTATCAGTTTTCGCGCCGTCTCCAATGTTTCGTGCTGAATTAGCATTCTTGGCGTAAGTGTCCTCATCGGTCAATTCGGGAAAGTCGTCAAGGGTTTTTGGGTCAGAATTGGTCAGGGCGAGCAGCCTGGCTCGAGCTTCACGATAACGAGCTATCCAGGTTGTCTTTTTTCCTTTGACTGCATTGATGAATTTCAAGGCACGGGTGTTCTGATAAACTCCACGAGCGTGCGCCGTTTTGGCGTCATGGAGGACCATACTATAGAGAATAACATTGCAAAGTGATGTGACGGCGTCGTTAGCTTGGCCTTCTCGAAGTCGAAATTCCATAGATGTGAGAGAGACAATTCCCAAGCTTTCATGACTGCTCCGGTCAATGTCAGAGGGAAGAAAGAGGATGTCATCTTCAGCGTTGACATTGGGGTCAATAGTGCTGAGAAGAGCTTTGAACTGAGGCAGGGAACGCAGTTGAGTCTTGCGCCAAGAGAGGATTTCCACTGCTAATGACTGTCTTCAGGATGGAATGCCACTACTATCTGAGCCATCGGGTGGATACTTGATCGCATGTCGAAGATCTCGCCTAGCAATATATTTAGGGAAAGGAAATTCACAAATTCACGTCACGGAGAAAGGAACGTACTGCTTCTCTTGCAGTTTAATCCCAAGATGAAGAAGCCGTGGTAAGGAGGCTGAACGCACTGAGAAAGCTTCATTGGTAGCCTCCTGTGCCTTTTCAGCTCCTTCAAGGGCCTGGAAAATGGCCGTCTGGCTTGGGACTGAATGGGCAATATCAGTGTCATAAAAGGTTGGATGAGATAATTATTCAAAGAGTAGACGTACGCTTTGACTGCTTCAGTCGGTAAACGCTATGCCATTCTCTATCCTTAAACCATGCTTCCGTCTTCTCAGTCTCCCATTTCTTGACGTTCTCCTCTCCGCGTACAATACATAGCCCAATGAAATGGTCGATCATGCTTTCGCGTTTTTTGTATGCTTTCTGAAGCCCATCAAAAAGGGATTGACCTAGTAGTTTGTTAGCAGTGGATAAGTAAAAGCTATGCTCGAAACACGCACCTAGCCGACGAAGCTTGTTCCAATTCCAATAATTATGAAAATCGTTGAGCGTGTCATGCCGATGGCCGTGGTTCATTTGGTGTGTGCTTCCGCCGGATTGCTTTGACTCAGCCCAAGATTCTTCAATCCCCTCTCCATGACTGCAGCCTACACCTTCTTCGTAGTTGAGAGAAAATCCATACTTGCAGTCATCCTTATGACCGTCAAGATGCTTCTTTGGGACAAGGAGACGAATAATGTCGATGACATCAGCGAGATCTGGAAAGTTGGACTTGAAACGCTTCTTCAGGTGGACGTAATATTGGCATGCCACATCATAGGTCTCGACAATCCGTAAGAAGTATTTGGCTCTTTCCATCCACTGGAAGAAGAGAAAACGCTTTAAGAAATACGCGAGACAGAAGTCGGCGTTGGCATATCTAGATTAAAGGGTGGTAACTTGTAAGAATAATATGCCAAATCACAAAGGTAGAATGAAGCATACCTCTCCCCGACTTGCAAGTCAACCATTGATAGAAAAATAATATGACGCATACACTCCACAGCCAGAACACCAGTTATGATAGCGCCCTTGAATTTCATTTTATTCTGCATCTCCAGAGCATTGAACTTTGAACAGGTTGTTTTCTGTTCCGAAGAGTGGGTTAATTAAGGTAATCCTTCATATTTGATAAATGCGACTGACCTCTTCAGAGTACGCAACCACGTTACGGACATACTCGTTATATTCTTTATCCGGTGGGAAAAGCCCTGCTCCCTCTAATAGTGATACATCGTCTGGGTCGTCCATTGACGTCTTTGCCAGTCGCTGCAAGCCAAAGTGACCATCTTTCATAATAAAAAGTGTATTGAGGAATCTAATGAGTGTCTGTGAGTAATAAACATAAACCTGAGCATGTATGACATACTTTAAGTCATCATCGAGTGAATTCCACTGTTCGTCAGGAATATTGAAGCCGGGTTCAGGACAAGCAAAGCACACAACCATTACGTTTCCTGGACGACGAAGCGGGAAGAACCTATCAACGTTGTGGGCCTGCCCGCTATTTTTGATGAGGGTCAACGCCCGCCAGATCCTCTGAACGCGAAGAAACTGGGAATAAGGATTCTGGAATTTCGTTGAGTAAATAAATAATCTAGGTATATTGGATCATGAATTTCACGTACTGGAACATCTTCAACGAATGCGTTGCTGGTCTTCTGTCGAATAGCCATGAGGTAATCATATGGCGATTTCTTTGAGGTCAATGTATGGAGATGAAAATCCTTCAAGAGCGTGAATGTGAAGCCAATTTGAGGTGCTGAGACGGTGGCAGGGAATATGCCGGCCTTGATCAAATGGTCGAATCGTTCTTGGGTTTTTCCGAAACAGGCGCAGAATCCAACCTTCGTCTTGTGGACTCCGTTCAAGTTGACAATGGTGAATTCGAGAGGTTTAGCATAGGGGCAATGACCACCATATGGGTCGTGTCCATATGTGATTACGTGGCCAATCTCTGAAATATCCTTCCGTTCGAAAAAGGTGCCGTTCCAAAACTCGACCCAGTGGTAAGGCATGCCCTGGTGGCGCTTGATAAAACAACTAGCGCAACATGGTTCAAAGAAGCTGCAGTCATTGCAGTGGCACAGGCGGAGTGCGTCGGTCATGCCACAGCTGCAGTGTTCGCTGATGGTGGGCAGTGATTCAGTTGCCAGCATTGCATGAAGAATATCCCCGAATTTCGGCCTAAAGGCATCCATAAAAGCGGAAGCTCCCTGGACAGAGCATAAGCATTGACATAGAATGATCAAGGTTGAGACCAACATACCTGTGGCTTGGTATAAACACGTTTCAGAACTTGTTCATCAGCCTGAATTGTGGGTGACTTGGGTTCAGCTTCAAGACGTGGACATTTCTGTTGGCTTTCATCGTGTTCTTCAAGGTGAGTGGCGGTTTCTTGAGCTGCAGGGATTGGACTTGGAGCTGATGGGCTGGCATTGAGATCATCGTACTCGTGATGTCGTGTACGTTTCTTTGCTTGCTTTTTTGCTTGTTTCATTCTTTGAGCGATTGTTGGCAGATAGTGCGAGGACGAGGAAGGGTAAGAAAATGCAAGAGGGGTAGCGGGTAGGTAGAATGCATTCCTCAATCGCAAGCTTGGAGGACAGGGCCTAAGACAACACGACAGACAATTGTGACGGCCAAGCAACAGACCGACTGTGCCACAAGAAATTCAAACTCAGGTAGGCATATCCAGAATTCGACAAATTTAATCAAGTTGCTGTTACATAGATTGTTGGAGCATTGATGTTTGCAGAGTAGAAGGGCATCTTTATTACCAGTTGAGAAATTATTAAACATTGTATACAATTGTCTAATCTATGGAGTGGCCAAAAGTTTCCAATAAATCAGATTGAAGCTCGTCTACCTTTGAAAACATATCCAGCCCCTGGGTCCAGCGAACGCCATCCTCCATGTCAATCTTTTCCTTTTCCTTCTTTCCCGCCTTTGTCTTCATAATTGACTTCGCTGATTTGAAACCATATGCAACCCATCGGAATAAGCCTCCTGCGGCATATTGAGTGATTGAAAGGCGGGTTTCCCCATCTTGAATAGGGGTGTTTCCGTGAGCTACGCAGCCAGATGGAATAAGGGCAGTCAATCCTGGAGGAAATTGTACAACAAGCTTGAAGTTGAGGAAGGCAATGTGGCCACCTTTGGTGAAATCATATGACCCCAGGGCAGTCAATGCGCAAAGACCGTGAGAGAGGTTCCCGTAGTCGGTATGATCAAGCGAGACAGTGACGGGGCCACAGTTGAAGCTGGCAGCTGGAAAGATACTGTTGCTGAAATTATGAACCAGACCCTGATGCTTCCCGAAGAGCTTTCCCAATGTGTTGGCATAGTATCGATAGAGCTTAGGAGCAAATGCAGCAAATGCGCCTGTAAATTTTCAATAAGGAAATGATCTGTACAGAAAAGTATTGAGATGAGCCCACTCGATTGAAAGCCACAAATACGGCGAATGCTATGGCAATCGAGGAGCCGTTGAATTAGTCGACGCTGCTCCTTCGAATGGACCAGGTTACCCGGTACCTAAGGAAGGCATTAAAACTGAGGATGCACAAGCAGAACTGAGTACCTTCTTACCGATTGCCCACCACCAAATGATGCCCCAACTGGAAGGGCCAAAAAATCTCCACGACGGTGACTGAGGTGGTTTTCGGTAAAGGCATCTTGCTGGAGTCCAAGCTCCTGAACACTCGCCATAACCTCAGATGCATCATTGATGACCAAATGCCAGAGAGGGTCGTTTGGATGCCCAACAAGTACTCCGACAATGCGCCCCTTCACGTCAAGGATCAGACGTGTTTTCCTAACATTTATGGTGAGGTCCATGTAAAAGGAGAAGGCATAGATAGCTAGCTTACTCGCCGTCCCATTCCACCAGTGTAAAGTCATTGTCCAGAAATTCTTGAAGAGTCCACGGTGTATCCTTCTCACCTGCCTGTCGCTTTCCTACCCAGGATCCTCCTGACGATGAAGGTAGGGATTTAACGTCAATGGATAGCTTGATTGGCGTTGATTCCTTCGAGTGTACCTTAGCTGTAGCGGGGTTTGGAGCATAGTTTTCAGCGGGATGAGTCGCGCTGGCTTTCTCTACACGCTTACGACTCCGACGCGCCTTTTTTGCCTCTCGTTTGCGCTTTTTCGAAATCGACTCCGAGTTTTCAGCTTTTCGATCTGCGTCGGTGACCCCTGCAAGCGTTTCCGGGGTGATCGCAGTGTTATCTTCCAAATCGGAATTGGAATCGGAATCTAGATCAATTAACGGCGATGGTGGGTGGGATGATAACTCCATTCCTTCTGAATCACCAGACCCATCGAGAAAGCGGTGGCTCTCAAGCTTGCATGAGGTTTGCACAAGCAACTCGAGATCAACGGTGGTACTGATTGGTGGGTCTTCTTTTGTTCGCGCAAAGGGTAGTTTCCATAAACTATAAGGGGAAAATATACGCCCTGCCCGAGTTTTCAATGCTTCCATGATATTTACCTAGACCAAGGCAAGAATTAGATCATTGAATTATAGCAGATTAAAAGATGTGAAAGGCAATTAAAAGCTTTCGATCCATTAGCATTGGAAAGAGCACCATAGAGCCTATGGTAAGACCCAGCGCGTAGCTCGTTTACACAAATGGCCTATGAGCCGACAGACATTGGAGCAATCGGTATTCCGTATGGCACAACGGGTTCCGGAAAGCCCAAATTCCCCCTCTGACTGGCCTATTCCGCATTCACTTGCCATAGAGCCTATGGTAAGACCCAGCGCGCAAAGCAAATAGGATGGCCTGACCGAGGGGTGAAGAATACAATACATGATAAGTAAAATGGGGATTTACAGGGCTATGGGTACCAAGGGTTTCAACACTCATTTAGCGTCCAGGTTGGAGTATACAGATTCAATGAAAGAATTGAATTGACAGTATTGAACAGCAAGCGCAAGAAAATTGGGCGGCCAAGTTTGGCTACAATGGCAAAGCCACACAAGTGCAAATGTTCAACGTTCAACGTTCAACGGTCATGATGCATCGCCATGTGCATGAGTACTTGAGTACTCAAGTACTCAAGCTCAAGGGCCGTCTCGTAACTTCGTTATCAACGCGGCATGACCGTCTCGAGGAAGAAATATTTTAACGCCCGGAACACGACGAATTTAGCTCCCACTTGAGCTTTTTCTTGGCTTTTCCAAATTCCAAGCGGCGACTCCGAGGCATTCCCCTCTTTTGCTCCCACCGTGCGCGCCTCGTTCAGGCATACATCTCACGCCCATGTCGTCGGAAAGGGTGAATAGCTCGCCTACAAAGCCACGAAGGGCAACACCAGGCCCCTTTTCCTTGGTCAAACCCGCCTTTCAGTCACGACGCACCCTCAAGACTTTCGTCCGATGTTGTGCTGCCTTCGCAACGACCATGATACCCCTGGTGGCGAGGACGTCAGGAGATACGATGGGGCAGACTACCTTTTCTGCTTTGTTAGTGGATTTCGTCTACACACGAGATTGTCTTACCTTTCGAACACAGAATCGCTGCCGTCATGACTCCGCAAAGCCTCGCTGAAAGCCTCGTGAGCATGTCCAGCCTTTACCATAAACCTAATCAAATTCTTTCTGAATAGATTAAAACCAAAACATACCTGTTGCACTGCAGATTGCAGGGCCACGATCCACGGATTTTTCTCTTGACCCACGGTTCGTCCAATTGACGCAGACTCCCCAAAACCTATTCAAACGATTCTCTATAGATCATCAGCAGTTTTTGGCGCTCTCATTTTCGTAGGAGCCTTTGCAATGGTACCCCGGGGCCGCGTGAGTCATGACTATACATTTCGTACGGGCGTCGAGTTAAAACGTTTTGCAGTCTTTCCTACGTCCAACTACAAATCGTGCAGACTTGAAGAGGGTCAATGCAGGCCTGAAATCGATCATGTTCCGTGCTACGTACGTCTGCGTCTACCTTTCTCTTGTCGACCCAGAGGCGTCTCAGCGTACATAAATTTTGTCAGTGGTCTGTATTTATTCCAGGCATTTGGGAGCGACACAAACATGAGGGAGACAAGAGCCTTGAGACGGCGGAACAGCGACACGATCTCGGACCCGACACGCCTCGGACAGTCAACCGACACGAGGCGTTGCTACGCAAGATCAAGGAGCGCGAGGTTTCTGGTTCTCATTTGGCATCGCCGCCGTGAAGGGCGACGTCACGACAAGTTCAAGGACTCGGCGGCTGCGCTGGGGATGGGCAGTGCGGATGATCCCATGGTGTTTGATTCGAGTACGCACGATGACGACTCGTAGTCGACGCTGGGCGAGCCTCGTAAGTAGTATCCGTACCGCTGCTCAAAGGATGATCGGAGAACAATTGGAAATAAAGAATGACTGTACCAGACATGTCTTTATATTATTATATGTAACTACCATTCACGAGGCCCTCTAAGACTCTATGGCTATCACGGGGTATAACAACTTGGTGTATCGTGCGGGTATAATATCATGGAGCGAGGTGGAAATCACATTGTCGATAGGGGATCGTCACATGAAGTTGAATGCGGCTAAAATGGAGCGCGTTAAGATGCTTAGTGCGGGGTGTGTGTGAACTACTAGATAACCAAGTAGTCGCGTTTAATAGACTCGGTAATGTCTATTAAAGGATCACTATCAAATCTAATCTGCTTCACTTTTAATACTACTAGTCTACACTTCAAACACCCAAATCAATGTTTAGTTGACTTAGTTCGTCCAAGGGGAGGATAATAGTTTTATAGTATCGATACCTGATGAAAGGTTTGCGATAAAAGAAGGTTTCTAACTAAGTAACGGCTGGGGCAAGGCCTTAGACGCGTTAATAGTCAATAGGTCGTTTTAAGTCCAATAGACTTGTGTGATTTCGTAACTGGTGGCCTGAAACTAGTGCTCTATGCACAAACTGCTAGCTGATCTCGTTCTAACTTGTTCTCCAATTGAGAAGATGGCTCTATGCCCTTTACTTGTCTTTACTTGTCTCAAAAACTCTACTAGTGGAAAGAGGCGCGCAGACTCCTTATCTGCCGACACTACAGTTCCTAAACAATGGCCAGAGGCGCGTAGACGCTTCGTCTACCGACACTACAGTCCAGGTCCCCAGATGTCCTTTGACAAAGGGTAGGTTTTGAACAAGTCACTTAGACAGGTTCCTTGGCTTATAACTCTCTTTCTTTGGCTTGGAAGCGCACTTAGACACTTGTTCTCTCTCTTAACAGTTCGTTTATATCGTTACTTGGTTTCTTTTATATTATGGACTCTCGCTTTGAAGCTACCTAGTACTTAGAGGCGAAACACTTAAGATATAACTCTTAAGCGCTTGTATCTCGTGGTGGTAAATTGCTTGTATTCTACGGTGTTACAGGGCTGCTTATATACTACTGAGACGATATATTATTACATAGACGCAATGACAAGAATATAGAGATTTCATGGGCATTTGTGCGCGAGCGGCGGCCTTGTGGAGTACAGTTTCCGTGCGCGTCCGCTCAATCATGCCTTTTTGGTTGGATCGGGAGCTCAGATCGTCGTCGGCTCGGCTAACTTAAGCACCTAAGACTTACTCCTCCTCGACCGCGTGGTATACAGGCTCGTGACCTTTCGTTTTCATTGGTATCTTGTCTTGTCATTGGCTATCGACTGACCGGAGCATAGACGCGCCTACATCTCGTCGGAGACGCTCGGGCAATCCACGCACGTTCTGTCCGAGATAATGCTCGTGATTAGGGTTGTAACCCTTCGTCCTCTGTACCCGATACTCTGGTACCCTCGGCGTGCATCTGGGATCTCGCTATGTCGAGTTATGCACCCCGGAAATCTTCCTGTACCAAGTTATTACCCGATATGGTATGTGTTCCCAATTAGGTATCCCTCTGATCCGAGCTTTGATTGGCGTTGCTACAGGCGCGTTTATGGGCGTCTGCTTTACCCCGGCTGCTCCACTGTCCTCGATGCCTTCGGCAATGTCACGCGACCTGTCCTGTAGTGTGCCTAGATGTCCGTTCTTTTAATCTAGAGATCCGCACCCTCGCTGTATAGGCCGGATGGTTAAGATATTACTGAAAGGCGCCTATTTCCGTACACTTCATTAGATGTATTGACTAGTATCTCAATAGTTACTAATGATAATGTCTTTAATTGACCGCGCGTTCCTCGTTATCTTGCATAGTTTCCTCTAGTCCTTAGTAGTCTTGTTATTGTAATGTCCGGACTTGTAACATTGAGACTACATTGTAAGCTTTACTAAGTGCTAAAAATAGCTCAGGTAAGGAGAATAGTATTCCGTTCAGAGCTAGCCGCTCGCGGTCTCTTCAGCGTGCTTTACCTTTGTGGTCTGTGGGCGGAGGGGTGACAATAGCAGAAGTAGATGCTGCCGAGAGCCAAGGGAGATGATGTTCAAAGTCGTCAAGATGCGTAACATCTGCATATCGCATCAGTAACGCATGCCCTCGAGAAGGGACAATGTGGGGAGTATTCCATAAGGCAGGAAGCCAACGTGCGTGACCGAAATGATAGATCTCGATGTCTTGTGTCTGCTCAATACCTTTGGAGCCGAGCAAGACCTTGAAGTCTGACAGACGGACGCGGGCGTCCTCACGAGGGTAGAGGACCATTTCTACGAATCGCGCATTGTTCTTGAATGCTTGCGTTAGAATATCGACACTCAATTAAATGCATAGAAACTCACCTTGGTCCAGGCCATCAGAGTAACACCCAAGGACTTATCGAAGACGGTGGCTTGAATATCTGGGGTGTTATTCCTAGAAAAAGGGCGATCCAATACCCGTTGTGAGGTCGACGCAATTGGAGGAGGACTCGGGGAGTTATTTAGGGGTGAAAGCGATGGAAAGGGACGGATTTCCGGAAGAGGTCGTGCAGGGGGTGCCACATTGTTCTTATTATTCTGGGAACAGAATAGCCGTTGTCATAGGCATCAAGCTCTTCACGAATTTTGAACAAGGGACCCAGAATGTCGCTCTCAAATAGAATGCTTGGGTCAAATCGTTCCGTAGCCCAATGAACGTATCGACAAGGCCCAGATGAACCTTCGAGGCACTGGAATAAAATAAAATAATATGTTGAGAAAATGTGATCGGAAGAAGGATTAAATTGACCTTTTGGAACCACCTTCCTGCATCAAGTCGATCAGTCTTGCCGGTTGATAGCCGAGGTGCACTCATCCGATGCTGGAGACTGTGGTGGCAAGTTCGAGCCTTACCGGCAAGTACTTCCAGTATTCGAGAAATGCGCTCGTCGTTGTGCTTCACTGCTTCTACTCGAGTCATTCCATCAAGTTCTCGATCTGCGGCAGAATATGGCCCAAAAGGTCCATATCGTTTGCGAGGTGAACGGCGTTTCTTGGGTGGAGTAGGGGGAGGTGAAGGCCTGGTGTTGCGACACTTTTGGTTGCGGGTTGCAGGCATTATGTAGAAGGATGGAGGTTGATATATGATAACTGAGTGATTTGGAGGGGTAAGTTTCTGGGGAATTTCCAAGTGTCTGTGGCAATTTATGTGATTATCAGTTACTCGTTCTTTTGTGTGAGACAATAAATGGGGTAACTGACCGTACAGAGCATACATTGAACACAATTATGTTGCAAGTCTGCGAAACTGAAAAATCTGCGGGAGCTTTGACCATGGCTTTGAGCACCGACAAATAGGAGATATTGCAACTTCTGCGCAATGCATTCGTAATTGTAAGGCAGTTAATTGTACATGGACCACTACCAGAGGAAGAGGCAGGGTTAATTGTACTGTTTACCCGACCAATTAGATAAACGCCAGCCACCAACTCAAGCGCTCGAGAGATAAAGCTATTGGCTTCAAGACCCAATATAGTCAAATATATGTGATAGTTTCACGTTTCAACGCGCTTTGTTCAGTGGCGATAGAATTTGGCCCTCCGTCCTGGCCTGGCTAGCATCGCTGCTTTGCCTGTTCAACGCGCTTTGCGCTTATTTCAGGCCTCTTCTGCAATGATAGAATCATGGCCCTCCATCCTGGCCTCATTACCATCACCGCTTTGCCTGCTCTCCTCTTTAAACAATGCTCTTTCCAACTTTTCGGACGACATCTCCCCCAATTCACTGCCTCTATTTATCTCCCTGATCTCAAAATTTTATCTCAACTATGACCTCCGGAAAAGGTTCAGGATTCAAGGGCGCTCAGCGCGAATTTCTTGTCAACCTTGTTTCCCAGTACCTTGCCAAGACCGCGTATGGCAAGCCTGCCACTCCTGGCGAGCCGCTTCCGACAGATGATGTAGACCTTTCACAATGGGTTAAAGCACGCCGCACCGAATTCGAGCAGAAGTTCACTGAAGAACTCAATGCTGGACTTCAATCTGTCGACAACTCCGAAGACAAGTCACCCAACAAGATACGCGAGGTGAGTAACATTAAAATTTCTTCAGATTATGGTTGATTTTGATTCTCCTTAATTATGCAGAGCTTCAACGCTTTCTTTCGAAATGCCAAGCACAAAGCCAAGGTCAAATGGGAGAAAACTGCTGCTACTGGTGTGAAGAACCTTATCGCACAGGGTCTTGTCGCTGCCGACTCTGGATCCTCATCCTCATCCTCTACTTCAGCCCTTTCCTTACGAACCACATCTGTGGATTCAAGCGTCAAACTGCTCTGGTCCTCACTTCTCAAAGGTGGCACAATCACGGGTCGAAAACTTTTCGAGAATGAACACCGCCCAACTGTTAGCGACGAGATCAATGCTACCCGTAAACGCGATTCAATCAGCCCGAAGATGCATGTTGGCATGATGAATGCGAGACTCAAGGTTCTGTGGGATGAGCTGAAGGATAAGCAACAGGAGTGGGAGGACAAGGCATCTGCGCTCAAGGATTCGGAAGAACAGAAGCTTATTTATCGGTATGTTCAATTTTCTCTATCATTGCAATGAGCTAATAACAATGTATGATTCCCTAGCAATCAAGCACTCATGCCCGACAACATTTCTACTCTTCTGAGCAGCCTTATTGGGCCCATTGAAGATGGCGGCCACAAGATCGGGAAGAGCCACTTCCATGTTCTCTACTCATATCGCGATGCCCAGGAAAACCTGAAGACCGGTTGGTAAGCAAAATATATCAATATCGGTATCCATCTTGATATTATATTGAATTATAGTCTCGATATTACTGGCGAGCAATTTGGCGAGACACCTGACTACGAGCTCTTCAATAAACACTACGTTGGAAACGTTATGAGCCCATGGCGTGATTGCTGCCAGAAGACAGTTGGCAGTAAGTCACTTATTGTTGCGCAAGAACATTGCTAACCTCTTTATAGAAAACACCTCCCCCATGAAAGGGTCAGCAACATTGTTCACTTACGATGAAGACGGATGCCCTCTCCTGCCAGACATTGAAATGGACAACGTCACTGTTGATGCCCTTCGGAAAGTGCTTCTCGAATATGTCGAGGCGCAATGGGGTAAGCCTTTTTTGCCTCCCTCGTTTCGCATTTCAACTCACATTCTTCTCAGCATGGTCCAAATCACTTTCACTCACCGAAATTGACTACATTCCATCCGAGATTCCCTGGATGGATAAGAACTTTACCTTCCTCCTTTCCGCACCATTCAAGGACCTTGCGAACCCATCTGCTCTGAACCCGGTCTCTTTGTTTGGACTCCATGACCACTTCAACTCGCAGCAAGCTGCAGATGCAAGGCTGCGGATCTTCAACCTTGACATTAACGCCCTTCGAGCCTATAATGTGAATCCATTGCCTGCCTCATCCACGAATTCTGACACCCCGTCCTCTCTTGCAAACTTGCCTAAAGCAATGCTCTCTCCGTCGGAATCCTCTCGAAAGAAAGGTATGCAAACCATGTTTATGATTTCTTTTCGATAGATTGACTGACGAACCTATCCTGTTAGATCCCATTCCTGGCATGCCCAAAGTCGCTGTTGCTACTGCTGCTCTGACTGACAAGCCTTCGCTCGCTAAGCCAGCTCATTCCTTCACTGCTGAAAACATCAGTAGTCAGGCTGTTACTCCTACCACAGTCGTCATGGCCTCCACCACGTCTTCATTCTCAGAAATCACTCACGCACAAGCTCCCACATCGCCAAGTACTCTAGTTGCCGCTCCTGGCACTTCAACTATGACCTCCACTGGGTCTTTAGTCGATCAAGCCGTGCCAGATCCCTCCTTACCAGAAACTTTAGCTTCCAGTCCTGCCGCTACTGTTACCTCTTTATTGACCTCTTCTATCACCAAGGTCACTCGCGGAACAAAACGTCCCGCGTCTACCGATAAACCTTCAAAGTCGTCAAAGCGTCGTAAAAGGCAAGTTGGCCACATATCCCATTCACAGCCACTAATGGTACATTGACAGCGCAACCACCGCTACTGCAACTGCAGCACCTCGACGCAGCAATCGCGCCACGACATCTCAAATTGCACAATTGGATGTGACTGTCTCGACCGTGACAACCACAGATGTGACCGCCTCGGCTGGCGGTATAAGTGCAGACGGTTCGGGAACTTTGCCAGTCCATCTCTCTCGCACTGGAAAGCCGCTCAAGAATTCAAAGTACTGGACATACGGGTAAAGTATAACACTGTTTAAACTGACCATTTAAACTGGCATTTAAAGACATTACTCCACATTTTGTGACGGCCAATTTCACTTAAACAGACTGTTTAAACACCTATATTACTTACCTTTTTGCATTCAAACATTACCGTTCAAGTGCGTTTCCCTTTGTCGTGAACGTCTCATTTAATCTTTATGTTTAAAGTCATTCATTTAAATAACTGTTTATTGACTTTCTGATGCATTTAAACTACATCGTTCAAACATGTCTTTGGGTCATTTCCTGTAGAAATTTTAAACATGTTTAAATGTAGACTTCAACCTAGCCTATCTAATACCTAGTACTCTGTAGAATCATTTAAATTTTATGTTTAAACATCATATGTTTGAATGCCTTTTGACGTCCAAGATGTTGAATGTTTAATAGAAACTCATGAAGTTACTGATTGCTCGCTGGCTAAAATTGATCTGTAATCCTCTGCAGTGAACCTGGAGAGATATTCTTTTGTTCGCAAAACCGTGCAAGAAAGACTCGAAGGTTATGTCGATGTGGGCATTTCCGGCATTGCGGCATTTCGTGACCTGTACTGAACTTGACCTTCAGGACTTCATCAAGTTTTTGCCCCTTTGAATTCGATGTCGTGACATTTTCATAGTGTCTGGGATAATCGAGCCCAATGCCGCAACCTTTTACAGAGTGTGCATTTGCATCGTCGGAAATTCCCTTAGTACAAAAATAGCTTGGTTGAGATCGTGTTATAAATATATGCCAACGACAATATGTGAATCTATGTTGTAGCCACATAATCTCCGAGAACGGGGGAACTACCCAATCGCGGAGGAAGGCCAGTCCCGACATCTAAATCTACCACTGGATTGCGAGCAGCGGAGAAGATCTTCATAATGTGACATGGTTTGAGGGGGAGATTATGTTCCAATGTTAGCAGTGCAATGTCGATATTGCTGCTTTCGTCTTCACGTTCTTCTCTCATCCCCGGAGAATCCCAGGTATGCTTGGGGATGTACCACGGCCCTTGAGCGGACACCGATGACCTACAGAATCTCCTCTGCAATAGTCAGCATTAGCGCCACTACTCGGATGTCTTTGACCTCCTGACTCCTCATCGGAAGTTGGGCTACATTGCTACTGTCCATGCGCAGTAACCGGTAAACGTCAAACATCGAGCCCTTTCTATGGAGTGAACCACATATCACCTTATTCGACGTATCGGTTTTCCAGGTCATGACAAGTCGGAATCTTTCTCATCTGGCTTAAATCAGAATAATACCGGTCTATCTTGAGGTGAATGACAAGCTCTCGGAAAATTCTCAGGTACTTATGGCGCTTCTGTTCTTATTCTTTAATATGTAGTGAATATCATTATCGCACGGGTTTTGGCTGGTAGATAGCTGTAATTGTACTTAGGCGAGATTCTTCTACGGGAGTGATGGGAAGGCACCCAGTGGCGCGACGAGACAAAGACAATTGTAAACTGCCGCCAGTCAATGTCCATTGACAGTCATTGACATTGATGATCATCATTGAAGTTATCATAGGAATGCGGTCCAAAGACCGCATTCAGGTTACTTATGCAGCAGAGAAGCCGTCGCTTTGTCCCGACCCCAAACACGCCTTTAGCCCGAAGGAAATCTAAAGGGGATTCTTGACCAGTCCTGCCGAAGTCCGAAGAGAGATAAATCTGACCCTTATGAGAGCTTTGACACGACAGCCTTGCCAATGAGCATGGCCTATTGACTGGAGGAACATAGTGGGAGTGCGGCTGGGAGTGTGCCATGGGGAATGAAAAAGTCACAACCTATGCATCAGGAAAACTACACATTCTCTTTGGCAGCTTATATCACTTTGACAAGTAATAAAGTGACGAAAGTGAGCTCAAGTAGTTAAGCAATGGTCACTTGTTTCAGGAGGTTCCGTTCTTAGCAAGTGAATCTCTCTTATATATGTCAGCTCAAGTGAGCATTCAAGTCAATAAGTCGTCTGTCAAGTGACTCTCAAAGTGAATAAGAGACTGAATTCCGGGTCGTAACTGTGCACGGTTCACGGTAAAAATGGTATGAATGGGTTAAAATAATGGATTGCAGTGTCTGTCTACTACACATTGGTCCTCGATCCCCAATTAATATATCTAAGTACTTGTGATCCTCCCGCAATACATCAGTAAATCGTGGAAAAGTTGGTATGTGGTTGTGGCTTCGACAACCCGGTGGCAGTGTTGCGGCTTCTGACAACACCAGATATGGCATTATATCTTGGTTGCCGATATGGTCGAGACGTTATCGGAATGTAATATTCTGGTCAGATTTTTGTAAGCTCATGTAAATCTTATAGATCAATATATTGCCTCTCTCAGAATGATATGAAGGTTATGAGTGAGTGATCATTATTAGACATTAATTATACTCAGTTGCAAAAGTAGTACCAGCATTTCGGGGGTCATGTAAATGCTCGTCAGTATGATTAAAATTTATAATGAAGTTTTCATAATTGCCAGAGGATTGTAACTTGCTAATCAGTATTTCAGGTTGGGCATAACCTCTTTGAATCTCGCCAACTTGAAGAAAGCCTTCGGCGATCCTTTTATGGACTAGACATCCGAGTCGCGCTCCGAGTGAGGTCAGAACTATTTCTCCCCGTAAGTCTGTAAACTCACGACTGCCAGCGAATATGAAGTCAACCCGGGCATCACGCCTCTGCCTTATTCTATTGCAGAGCCAGGCGGCAGTGCTGCTTGGAGTAGGTTACTGAATGTTACTGAATGTTGAGTCGCGGACTTAAGAATCGAGTCGGGAATGAAACAGAATTTAAATTACTCCAAGTCCTCAGAACTCATCCAGACTCGGACCCTTCAAACCTCTTGCAAGAATATTTCTCAAGTCGTAAGAGGGACTTAGAGAATTATTGAGGGACAGGCACATCGACAACGGAACAGAACGGAAAAGAACGGAACGCGTTAAGCCGGAGATCATGTGAACGCATTCAACGGTCGGAAAAGGAAATTGATGTGGGTTGAACTTCGGAATCGTTGCTTGCATCTTTCCCTCCCACCAATATGTTCTCACTCCCCTCCTCAGCCTGCTGCTGCTCTCCCCCAAGGTCACTCCTTCTAATGCGAAAAACCTATAGGAAAAGAACCAGAGTACTTCTGATCCTGCCCGTCTCTCCTCCCATGTCGTTGTTGGGCTTGGGACGCTGACGAGCGCCCCAAGCCCAACTCCGACATTGGTTTGGTTCATGGATGGTGGAAATGGCGCTGACGGGCGTACATCTCTTCCACTCATTGCCACTAGACCGCCGCAGTCAGCAGCTCTTCGGTTTCTTTCACGTCGTCGGAAACGTTGCAACTTGCCTCGTTTACGAGCAATTGGTATGTTTGTTCTTGGATCATTGTTATCTCCTTCACTAACCCTTGTTTATTTTAGAGCTTCCGAGGTTCTAGCAAGCTCGTCACCTTTGTGCTCGAGCCACGCGCTGCCATGTCATCGAGTCATCTTCAAGTACAAGCTTGTCGTATCTTGATGCTGGAATTTGGGTGCACCTTTGTCGAAGTCTCACTTTCTTATTTACCGCTCTGATCACATTCGTGGCAGTGTCCGTTCTGTAGCGTCTACTTTCCAGTACTATATTAGTAGTATTGAAATAAATCAGATTTGAAACCTGCTACCGTATTCTCGAAGCGATGCAAGCTATATTAAACCGATGGAATAGTTACATTGTCATTACAAAGGCTACTCAGAAATACCTAGCAATACAAGGCCTTGAAATGCTGTCTCAACCTTACAGCAATGACACATTGCTATCGGAATGGCAGCAAAATGGCGGCAAAGATATTAAGGAGGGGTGTCGATGTATTGCCATTGTAACGGGTGCTGCCATGTGATTGGAAATTATCCCGGTGACATGATATGGCAGCACTGATATTGCCCTTATAAGGCATTACACAAATTTCCACAATTTACTGATGTAAAGGCACCATCACCCGTTGAGATATTGTCTTCATTCCCGTCCTGCTCACCACATCCATCACGCCGCCGTGCTTGATTATGCCTATCGAGGGTGACAATAGGTGGCAGTTCGTTGTCGGGGGTCTAGGGGCAGAACGTGGTGGGTCGTGGCTGTCGTTGCTCGCGCCTCGTTCGACCAAATTCTTTGTTGAGATTCTCGCGGTGACACTCTGAGCATGCATACTGGTCAGGATATAATAGATATTTGTTAGTAGCAGCTAGAAATAGAGGTAAAGCAACATACCAGATGTCCGAGGACATGGCGATGTGCTTGCTAACGGCCTCTTGAAGCTAAGATGCAGACCAAGCTTACTATGACAGGCGCAGCCCTGTGATGCTCAACCAGCAAATTCTCCCGTACTTCAGTAGTCACCGACTGTCGGTCCGTCCTCCAATATGGATTGCGCAAGAGCCTGCTGGCCGAGGAAGTATTCACGTAATCCTGCCTCTATCAAGCAGCAAGAGTTAGATGGATATTCGCAGATAATAAATCAAGCTCACCATCGAAACGACATTCCTAGCGATGTGCGCAAAACGGAAACCAAGTGGATGGCACCTCGTCGGGTGGTCAGAGCTTCAGAATGTCCTACAAACCCGAGACATTAGGAGTAGCCATTCCGAATTGAAGGGTGCGTTGGTTGATTCAACCCAAGGGATGGCACAAGTCTTCACAAAGCAGGAAGCGGTAGCTGCGGTAGAGGAAGCATTGGGATTGGGATTGCGGAGGGGGATCGATGTAGTTGATAAACAAAAGATAACGGTGAAAATTTCACGATGAGGAAACGCGGTCATGTGAAGCGGAGTTTCAACGAACTGAACGTTTATTTCTTGTGTTCTTTCAGTGTCGGAATTCTCACTTGGATGGTGGATCGAGCTCTGACAGCTTATGCACTTGGGGTCTCACTTGGATTGACTTGGGTTGTCAGACTTTGTTTGTGGTTGTAACCTCAAGTGCTAAGTGATCCAAGCCAGCTCTCAAGCACTGCTGTGCCCAGACTATTTTGCCGGGGGGTCAAAATGCGCGGCAAGTTGTTTGAATTTTGCCCTCACATTTTGCAGTCATGTATTCCACCTTAAGTGAAGGCAAAATATAGCGGCAAAATATGCGCAAAATCTTAACAACCTGCTGTCACATTTTGACCCTCCGTCAAAATATTCCGGCCGCAGCAGTGAAGTGTTCTCAAGTGATGTAAGCCCTATAAGGAATGTGTAGTTTTCCTGATGTGTGCAAGTACTCCGACAGTGTTAGAGAGAATTTTGTGTCGAAGTTGGGAGATGAAGACAGTATTACATGAAGCCTCGAGCCATTCCCAGTCGACTTCCAGGAAGATCATCAAGGCTACAAGACGACTGGTGCCGGTGAACGTTAAACGTTAAACGTTAAACGTCGAACCGTATCCGCAGGCGCATTACATAATCGGGGATGCCATGTCTCCCACCACACGCGACAGAATCGTGGAAGGGCGCACAACCCTGAGACCATATCTCCAAGTGCAGGAGCGAAAGCTCGTAGTTATTTTCCTAATCTCCCTCGTTCAGCTCTACAAGGACTAGTGGATAGTCAACATTGGAAGCTATCCTGATCTTGACTCTTTAATGACCTGTCCAAAATGTCAGGAAGGATTCGTTCTTCCGGGAGAGCCAACTGGTAGCATTCAACAGGACTATCGAGGAGCATATCACGCCCCCGCTCCAAACGGCGAACCCTCAAAGCGTGCCATTTTGTTTCTTACAGATGGTTTTGGATTACCTCTTAAGAACTGCAAGATAATGGCGGATAATTTGGCTGAACGACTTGAATGCGACGTTTGGGTCCCGGATTACTTCAATGGCAAGTCAACTTGTCCAGCACTGCCGAAGACTTATTGACGACTTCTGCAGGAAAGCCCCTCATTTCTGTCAATAACTTGAGTGCCCCAGACCGTGCGGGAGTGAAGCTGTCTATTTTGGACTGGATCAAGTTCATTCTCTTCACTGGAATTCCAAACATCCCTGCATATATCAGTAGCAGACCCTCTGTCGCGGACGAGCGGGTTGTTTCGGTTTGTCCACGACTTAAAGTCTTTTGCGAGCTAACTAGCCATTGTGTATGTAGTTTATAGACTTGCTGAAAGAGAAGAAAAATTATGAGAAGTTAGGGGTAGTTGGGTGAGTAACCTATTATTACCCATGTGTCTTGACGTCAATTCTGAGTTCCAAATTCGATATCTTCAGATACTGCTACGGAGGGTCAGCATCTGTTCGTTTTGCTGGAACGAGTTATGTTGACAGTGCTGTGGTGTGCCACCCGGGAGGCTGTTCGTTAAAGCAGGTGGAAGCAATCCGGGTTCCTATTTCGTGGGCTTGTGCCGAAGGTTTACGTTACGCTCTTCAAGCTGCACAGCTGTAAGGCTCATCGATTTGTTGCCAGATGATCTCTTCTGGCCACACGATCGGCGTATGAAAACCGAAGCAATTCTCGCTGCACGGAAAGACAAGGACAACTTCGTGGAATATGAATTCAGAGATTACAAAGGTTCGCTTCTCTGATCCTCATCTCAGACGATACCGATATTTTTCCAGGTACTGCCCACGGATTCGCTGCTCGTCCAAACCTGAGTTTACCGGAAATCAAGGAGGCTCATGAACAAGCGTTCGAACAGACTGTGGAATGGTTCCAGAAAACTCTAATCGTATAACAAGGTCCAAATCCATAGCGTTGAAATTATACAATTAGTTCAGAAATACTGCCGGCCTGTAGATATGATGTCTATGAAGTCTATGTACTATGCTCTTTGATTTCTGTGCTATGCGTTCCCGATTTCCGTTTCGGCCATTTGAATTTTTTGAACAAACTGCCTGTGCGTATACGGAATAAATATGTAAATAGGTACGCCGTCGCAATCTAGCACAATAGACCAAGTTAGCATCACAGGCAAAGCCATCCAAAAAACGAAACACATACATTCCAAAGGATGAATGCAAGCAGAATACCCATATCCCTCCATCGGTGGTGAAAGAAAATATTGAAAGTCAACCCCAGGAATTCATCCGTACTTCGCATACTGCAGAACTGGCAGTCACTTGAAGCGTCCGGATTGGCGAGGTAGCCACCAGCGAAAGAGATGAAATTGGCCATGTACCCTCCGCATGTGAGGCCGCTGGGCGGGTTGAGGTGCACGAATTCGATCGAGGAACAAGTAACAGTACGGTGCCCAATCACTTTGAAAGGGTTAGATGATTAAATGACGGTAGCTTATGATGACCCACCTTCGCCTGAGAGTCCTTCTATGATATATGTGTAGGGAGATACGAAGTACCTATAAGCGAAAAAATTAGCATGTTGGACAAGCAGGTGAAGATATACGCACATCCACCTCCACCAATTGAGCTGCGAGTACGGTTGCATGATACCATTACTAAGAGGTGTTCAGTAAGCCGATTAATGAGAGATAAGAAAAAAACGTACAAAGCAAGGATGAAGGAGAACAGGAAACCAAAGACAATACCCGCAATTTCGGCAGTCGGAGCCATGCTGGCAATAGCCTCACCAATAGTTGTGTAATACAGCGGGTAGACAATCCCCATAAGAAGATATGCATAACCGGCCCTGTCGGTTGCGAACCCACAGGTCCAGTACCAAGTTATGAAGTAGAGAGTAGAACCCAGTAAATTCCAGGGCGTTTCGACAAGGATCTGGGAGGTCACTAAAGCCGTCCAGCTGTACGTGCGGCTCGGGCGTTCCCTAACCTCGTACACAGTACGAGTGGCGATATACGGGAGCTGTAACTGATGCGCGATCGGTACACTATGTATCGACCGTCAGCCCAACGTATTGAGTTGACCTCGACTGAAACTCACCTTAGAATGATGCTCATGAATACCGCCTAAAATTCAATTAGTTATATGAAACGAGAGGGCTTAAAAGAGTGCGTACGAAAAGTTTATCTTGCGCTCCTTGTTGACTTTCTTCTCGCTTGAAGAACGAGAACCCGATGAAAAGCCCGCAATATATGTTCAGCACCAACTTGGCAAGGAGATACGTCGAATTGCGGTAATAGTCTGACCCTCCGCGTTTGATGAGCTCGATCAGCTGAGTCCACCACGGAGTAGCAAACTCCGACTCGAATTCCGTCGCAACAGCAGGGTGCTTGCGTCCTTCTTCGTGGATTTCTTCGATTTCGCGACGCAAGGTCTCGTTTTCGGGAGAATTCGTCCAGATAGTATGCCAGTCTTCTTTACTGTGCGCCGTAGCCCCAGCGCCGATGATGTCAAGCATGTATTCCGCGCTATGATAGACGCATATCGTGAACAAAGGGCAGTCCATATTTTGGGAACGACTTACGGATTCTCTTTAGGACCACATAAGTGGGCACCGTTTTTCTCAAAGTAGTGAAGCAGGGTGGTCGCGTTGTGCCCAAGATCTCCAAAGTATACAGTCTGGCCTCCTTTTCGGAGAAGGAGTAATTTGTCGAAAAACTGAAGACGGACATTTAGTTAGATGAACATCAACGCAGACGAACGACGATGACTTACGTGGAACAATTCCGCTGACGGTTGATGAATACTGATTCAACATCAGTATGTGATAGTCATTCAGAGATAAGCCAAACTTGAACTCACGTGCATAGAATAGCCTGGCCGTGATTTGCTAGACTCCGCAGGAATGCCATGATATTCCATGCACTTTGGGAGTCGAGGCCGGATGTAGGCTCGTCAAGGAAGAGTAAGAGACGTGGCTTTGCTGCCAACTCGACCCCAATGGTGGTCCTCTTTCGGAACTCGACATTAAGTGAGCCGATGATCGCATTCCGCTGGGCCCAAAGTCCGCACATGTGCAAGCACAAATCGACACTAGCGTTCAAAGCGATGTATGAGCATGATATATGCGGTCAACGAAATGATAAACGGGCGCACTATCCCTCTTTCTCGGACAAGGGAACGGACGGTGGTTGGCGCAATTTAGCGGAAAACAAAAGTGCCTCGCGAATCGTTGCTCTGGGCAAATGCGTATCAACCTGTTGGCAATAACCGCTGTAAGAAAGGAAGGCGTAAGTAAGCAAAATCGCGAAAATAATAAAACCACTGACGTCTGTGACTGGAAATCTTGAGGCAGCGCATGTCCGTTGATAAAGCGATCACCGGACACGATGCCAACTTCGAATCGTTCTGCAAGGGCGTTGAGCAATGTTGTCTAAAATCCGACAAATTAGATCTTCTTGTATCGATATCAAGAAATTAAGGGGAAAATTACGCACTTTGCCTGCCCCAGATTCTCCCATGAGCGCAGTGAGTTTACCAGGGGCGACATACCCACAGACGTCGTCCAGCAGTTGTTTGACCTCTCCTGCGTGTGGGGGAAGGGTGTAATAGATATGCTCAAATGTAAACACGTCGTCTCCCCCGATGGTTTTGGCGAATGTTTTTGGCTTCCCCGCAGAGGTGTCGTTTCCGTTGGAAGTGGAATGTCCGTTAGCCTCGGCGGTCTTCTCGACATCCGTGGTTGTGGCTGAATCACCGATATTTACAGTGCCATCAGGCGATGCGTCCCCATTCGACTCGGCGTGTTTCTCATCGTCCGTGGGCGCATGCAAATCTGCCTTACTGTCGAGCGAAGGATGCCCGATGATAGAATCGGCGCGTTTCTCGATATCCGCTGGAGACTCTTCCGCAGGAGCAGCGACATCCAGCTCCGTACCCCGTTTGTAAAGCACAACCATCGACAGGCCTGAGACTTTGGTGTTGATCTCGGTGAAAAGGAACAGAGCGGACGCGAATGCGATGGCGAACACGACCATTATTCCAAAGTTCTGGTCCGAAGGTGAATCATCAGAATACATGTCTGGACATTAAAAAAGCAGTACTGACGCGCCAAAGATTATTATACGTATACCCCATGGACAGCTCAACGAACCTACTGCCCTCGACCTTTGGTTGCCCAGGTAGCGATCCGACCGTCGTACAAACCTGGTTTGCCAGAGTGACGTTCTCGTACCCTGGACCCCTAGGGACGAGGGTCGTGCAAGTCCCGTTTAGGGAATGGAATTCGTTCGTCATAAGGGAGTCGAAGCCATATTTGAAGGGCTGGTAATTTTTTTTTGGATGAGCAAGATAGAAAGAAAAAGAGAGAGGTGCGGAAAAGGACTTACGTTGATGTAAGTTATCCACCGAAGCGCCCAGATCATCGAATTTTGAGGGATGGAGTAACCTGTATATAGCGCAAGGGCGAATATCGCCATACCGGCCAGAGTTTGGGCAGCCGCTGGGAAAATGGGAAAATGTATGAGCTCGTTTGAGGTTGCCACGACAATACGAAGAGGGATCTGCTGCTGACCTTCATGTGCGCATGCTGCTGCCAGGGCTCGGAAGAATGCTTTCATCGATAAAGACATCGTAAAGATGATCAGGAAATATATACTGTACGAAAGAAGAAAGAATCAGTTCCGGATCCAGATAACCCTCATGCGAGACTTCGAACATGACTTACAAAAATTGCCCCGCAGTTCTCTGCAGCCCGACCAGGAAGTAGACAATGATTCCAAATATGATCATAAACGTGAAAGTAACAGGGATATCGACGACCGTGTGGGCGACGGGCTCGATAAAGGGGTGGTACATACCCCATTGCCGGTGCCGCAGAACGATGGGGCGCTGGGAGAAGAGGGAAGGGATTTCGGACATGGACATGAGGGCGCTGAACAGGAGAGCACTAGTAGTCAAGGTTGGATTAGTTTCCGTGCTTGTGAGAGCGATGAGGAAACGTACAAGTAGAGCACGCCGGAGCGAGGGAAGAAGCCGGCTGTTGTACTGGGCGAATTAAGGAACACTGTGCCAACAACGATGGCCTCGAAGGTGAATACACTGTCAGAAGAAAACGAACGTGTCAGCGCTAAGAGGTGGATGACGCAGACTGAGGAAAGACAGAAAAGATGGAAAGAAAGAAAACAAGAAAAGGAGACGCACAATAAATTGATCCCCGTAACCAACAATGTGCTGAGAAAGATCTGATACCGTCTCCTCACCACCGCGCGAACCTGCCTCGGGATCGAGAGGAGGTACGGCTCGCCCTTCCTCGCCAGCTTCGAGTGCTCCGCCAACGCACTCCTCACATACGCGTCTCTCTTCTCCGGATTCCCTCCCGCTCCAGCTAACCCAAAGGCCTCCCGATATGCATCCACCTCTGCCCTATTCTGCTTCCCCGTCTCCGATGCCAAGAACGCCGCAGCGAACTCGGCTGCATTGCGCGGAACTGGGACATTTGGATGAACCTGAGAAGGTATTCGCGCGTGCGGGTCGGTAACGGCGACGAGAAAGTCTGCCGTGGTTTGTCGGTGTGCGGGTGTATACCCTAGGTCGAAGAAGTACTGTCGTGCGGTCTTTGCAGATCCGAAATAGGCCATTTTGCCTTCGTAGATGACGCAGACCTGGGGGAGTTTAAGAGATTAGATTACTCTACTCTAAGGAGAGAGAAACAACGCACTTTATCAAACTCGTTATATAAGAGCTCGCCAGTTTGGTATAACGTCACGATGGTTGTCAGGCGAGCGATGTCTGTAGCTGTGCGCAATGCTTTGACGTACTCCAGTGCCGTCGAAGCGTCGAGGCCACGTGTCGTGCTAGTTGAATATCCTCAGTCCAAATCCCACTCAAAAACAAGCTCTACTCACTTATCCCATGCTGTGATTCGCGCCCTACATGCCATCGCTTCACAAATCGACACCCTCTTCTTCTCACCTCCAGATACACCGTGCACCACGGCATCCCCAACCAGCGTGTTCTTCGCATGCTGCAGCCCAAAAAGGCTCAACAACACCTCCGTGACACGCTCCTCGTACTCTTCTCTCGACTCGCCCCCGACGCGGTTGCGCGGTGCCCGCATGCGTGCTGCGAACCGGATTGTCTGTGCAACTGTGAGAGTGGGGAAGTGGATATCGTCCTCAGGGACATATTGTACGTCACCGCGGAAGTATTTGGTGATGTCGGCTGGCGTGAGGGCGTCGTAGTGCACCTCTCCGTGCATGGCGTAGTATTCTTCTCCTCTGTCGGCTAGAGATTTTAAAAGTGTGCTGCATCCGGAGCCCGGCCGTCCCAGAACGACTGCACATACGGAAAGATTCAGGTTTTGTGAGTGTACTTGTACAGGGAAGATTCGCTTACGCAGCATTTCGCCTGGGCAGACGACGCCTTCGAAGCCGGTTATGAGGTCGCGGATGGGTGGATGGCGAACTTTCTTGACATAACCAACGAGGTTGAGAGGGTTGATTGCGGATCCGATGGTTTCCTGGTGGGAGGCTGTCGCTCCAAGCCCTACAACGCGTAGGTCTTGGAACATGACACCGAGTTCTCGGGCCTCAATTCCAGCTTCATCGCGGCTGTGATAAGAAAACTGTGTCAGAGTTAAGCTATTCCTCGATAAAATGAACACATACCTATTCACAATGTTATGAAGAATCCCTTCAAAATTGAATGTTTCCTCGACGTCATTTGATTTTTCCGGTGTTGGCGCAGAGCCACTTGCGGTGGAATCCTGATGAGAATCCATACAACGCGCGCAGAACGACGAAAACACAAGAAAAGATATCGACTTGCGGTAGTAGGTATGATAGTTTGAAGAGTGAGATTGGCGGCGCCCGTGGTGAATAAAGCCATGATATAATCGCGCAATGTGCTCAAGACATCGACGTACATGGTGTCGGTCTGGGTGTCCGTATTCCGCAGATTCTAGCTCGAGCTGTGTGGTTCCTCCGAATCCTCGTGGGTGTCAGCAAATTGGCTAAATCCCCGAGCCCAGACTCAATTGATGCAGCATTTCAGTGGCCGGCAGCCTTGCTTCCGAGTCTGCAGGGACTTGGCAATCCTAATGGGGGTTTTTAGGTTTAAATATTGTTCCTCGTTCGCATGTACGAGCAAGCGTAGAGCTCCGGGATTTGGAGTCATTACCGTCGACCGAGGCAGGATCTGGCAGGATGGAAGAAAGGCTCAGTTTGTTTGTCGTAAGGAAGAATATTACGTAAGTTCTTTTAGTACGTCGGCGGCCGGCCCGATCATTTAACATGCCGAGCGAGTACTTACGCTGTGAGTAAGAGTGCGTTCGGCAACTCTTCACCTGTCAGTACTGTAGTTCATATTTCCGTAAATAGTATCTCGCGACTTTGAGTCACATACCATCACATTGTGACTACAGTGTCTTGATCAGGCTGTGTGTGTCTTGAATTTGCTGACAGATTGATGGTCCCTCTCGGCGGGTGGATGCCGAACGTTGGCGGCTCCCACTTCCGAACCCCTGCCAGGTGCTTCCGTGTCCACTGTCGCCAAAAGCCAGTTGTTGGATGACATTCTGATTCCGATGTGCAAGGGGCTCCTCAGAGTTGATCTGTGGGAAATTTTCTATTGCAGAGCGTTGGTCCCGAGAAATCAATTTTTGGCAGAGGAATGCCGCGAGGCACCCGGTAGGTTCACAAAAAATCTGTATGGATATATAATCCAGTTTCCACTGTAAACTGCTAAACGCGCCAGTCAAACACGTCTGCGGCACTTTGACTGAGCAGCTTGTCCCACCATGCCATTCCTGCCGATCCACAGATAGCACTGCGCGCCGCCGCCGGGACATGCGCTGTTGAACTTGCAATTGACTCCTGTTCGGCATCAATTTCGGCAACAGGTAACCGCTTAATGCCGGCTGTGTCACGGTTATGATGCACGTGATGCCTCGCCTGTAAGATTTTACTATATACGGAAATCTGAACTAAAGTACTGACAGGTGAAGAGTTGCCGAACGCACTCTAATGCCGTTGGCAGAACTCTGCCATTCTGCCGAATTCTGCCAAAAACCGGCAATTGCCTGGCAGTTGCCGAGAGGGGTCTGGCAGAACTCGGCAGAATATCAATTACCCCTGAAGATATTGACAAAGCCTTCGACAAACTTGGCACATAACTTCATGAGGAAAAAGCAGCTGCAGCTACAGCGGGAATCTCAGAGAGTGTAGTGGATGGAAATGAAATTCTAGAAGGTATTGTCTATGATTTGATGGAATTGGATGTAATAGATAATGAAATGGCCCCAATGAACACCATAGAAGATCCAATTATCATTGGGGAGGCAGAGGGTAGAGGATGGGATACCAAGGCCATGATGGTGTCGAAAGGAATTCCAAAGGAATTCAGTAAATTGTCGTCGATATGAAGGTTTTATCTGCCAGTTCTGCCAACCCGGCAACTGCCGTTCTGCCGGCAGAATGGCAGAACTGACCGAAAATAATTCTGCCACCTACACTAGCTGTGAGTATTGGGAGTTGATTGGATTAAGAGGTAGATTCAAAGTTATGATTCCAGATTTCTTTTCTCAGGCGTCAATCAGCCGTGTTAAGGGTTAGTTAAAGCACCGTTTCTTGCAAGTCTCGAGTATGAATTTCACGAACTTTATTATATCTTTCTTTGTCATGTAAGTAGTAATCGCATGAAATCGATATCAAGCCGACCGCCATTCGTTTTTAATCAAAGGTAAATCAGCCCGTGAAATGTGCGCGAGATGGGCAGATATTTTTGGGACATCATTTTTATCACATGTCTGACCGAGACGACATCATTGGTTCATGCAATTGGTTCCATTCGGAGTACTTACACTGGCTTACTTAGTACATAGTACAGCAATTGCGAAAATATCACCGGCGCCCGTGTGGATGAGGCTGGACGAGGGCAGATGCCAGCCAAGATATAAATACGTGAACGTTATGTCATATCGACCTCAGGAACGTTCAAAAATTCGCGTCCAAACGGGACATCCAGACCTCTGAATCGGTCAGCGGAGGAGACTTTGAACGTCGTATGCTGAAGAATAAACGTTAAACGGTCGAGTCAGGCCCAATAACTATGTCGAAGATGGTGATGGTTGACTTTAAAACGCATAACGTCTCTTTATTATACGTTTCAGCTTGAAAGAATAGCTGTGTTCCCAAGGAGGAAACAAAGAGATCACCACGAGGCAGGTACCGACGGGAGGCTTGGCTTGCATGTTGTCACACATTCCAAACTATTCCAGGGTCATCCAGAATATTTAGATGCTTTCAGTGCGTTCTATCTTCGGTATTTGTCCTGTTCGAAGAGAGACAAAACCGAAGATTGAGTCTTGGATCTCCTACTGACACTCTGGGGTTGACAGATTTACGAGTTAAGGAAATAACAGGGATATTGGCCGATTCAAAGTGGTTCAAATACATACCTTTGAGGCAAAACGAGTGACTCTACTGCCAGGTTGTTATTTGAAGGACGAGATGTCCGACGGAGAAGAAACGCTGAAAGCCGTGGGCCGGCTTCCTCTAATTTCAGCCCAGCTTCAAGGTCCGCTCCGAAGTCAGCGACATCGGTCCCGTCAAAACTGGCACCATTGACAGCAGAATTCAACGATGTGTTCGTATCCTTCTTATTTTCGCCCAATCTGCACATTTTAGGCCCTACGAATCAACAACTACGGGTGCAACTAGTGGAGGGTTCGACCATGAGATCGGTTGTGGCGTCTTCTGGCGCTCTGATGACTGGAATGGCACAGGAACTTGATACGAGGTACGTTGATTCGATCTTTGAGCGATGCAGTCAGAGGAGAATAACGTCTAGCAGCGATTATGCAGAGCCCGAAGATCTTACGAATTATATCACTTTGGACGTTCCGTATCATATTGGTGGGGGAAGCTTTGCGGACGTGTATATTGGCACTCTATCAAGGAATGAGAGGAAGATAAAGGTTCGTGCGCCAGTCATCGCCCCAACAATCTACGAGTACCGATAATTTTTTGCCAGGTTGCGATCAAAGTCATTCGTCCTTATATGCTGATTACAGAACCAGAGAAAGCTGAGAAGGTACATTACATTCCCTACGATTCCGTCAGTTACTAAACAACAGTGATACCTAGAGGTTGAAAAGGGAAATTCGGCTTTGGTCTCGAATCAACCATCCCAATGTCGTCCCGCTACTGGGCACTATCGACAAGTCTCGCCTGAGCTCGCACCCTGCAATGGTTAGCCCCTGGATGAACGAAGGGAATCTTGATAGATATCTCGATGAGAAGAAGGATGATCTTAACCTCAAACGTCGGCTACAAATTGTAATATCCCCGTACAATCCTTTTCCGAGCGCAAACTGACTCGGCGATGACAGGTCTCGGAAGTTGTAGAAGGACTTTCCTATCGTACGTTTAATCGTTCGGTCTCGTTCACGTTTTCTAATTTACTTCTAACAGTGCACAATCTGTCAGTTCCCATCATTCATGGCGACCTTTCACCCGTAAGTAATCACGACCTTTCGCTCAGTGCACGCGGCTGATCATCCGATCAAGGCCAACATATTAATGGATAACGGGATAGCACACTTGACTGACTTTGGTCTTTCCAATGTCATACCTGACGCGCAAACCAAATCTCTCTTGACCTCAACAGTGGGTGGCGGTCCTGTATGGACTGCGCCCGAGCTCACCAGTTCAGGGCATTTGGAAACGCAACCAGACCTGACTACACAATGTGACATCTATTCGCTTGGTTGTGTCGCGCTAAGGGTAAGCCCTCGAATTGTATATAAGAAATTGTGTGTGAATAAAACTACAGGTGATCTCGGGAAGGATACCGTACGACCATATTAGAAGTCCCTATGCCATCGCAAGGGAGATTATGGATGGCAAGATATTTCCCAGACCTGAGGAGCCCCTGCTGACGGACGACTGCTGGCAGTTTATTTTAAAATGCTGTCAGCATGAGCCTCTTGCGCGTCCATCTATCTCGGAAGTCCGGGAACTTTGTCGCGCTCTGCAATCTGAGGTAGATGATCAAGACTGGGTCAGTGTAAATGGCGGGCAAGACGACCCCAGCAACCCCTTTGCAATCGAGTACCCGGATATTGGAACGAGCGAGTGGATTTGGACTCACGAACAGCCTTACCATAGCCCACCTGTCGGTCCACGCTCGTTTCGAAAAACTCTGATCATACCGGAGGGTCAATTCGTCAACTCGGCTGTCATCGACATCACATGCGACAACTTCTACACTCTGTACGTTAACGGATGCGTGGTCGGGTCTGGGGGAGACTGGACCATTGCTCAGCGCTACAGCATCACTTTCGCGCTCACCAGCAGAGTCGTGATCGCCGTGTACGCAGCGAATGACCCGGTCTCGCAAGCCCAGGCCGGGATCATTGCTGCGGGGACAATTTGGGATAGTCGTAACCCGCGTAGACAGAGCTACAAGGTCGTGACGGATGCAAGCTGGAGATGTCTAAATTGGGTCCCTGCAGAGTTCAACTGGCAGACCCTCAACGATTCGGGGTGGCCTACAGTGAGAGTCGAGGGACCATATGGTGTGTATCCGTGGTATGACATAGCGAAGCCAACGGCTACCAACCCGGTTTGTGGAGGTTTCACTGGTATAGCCGGAATTCCTGACGCGCCATCCGCGCCATTAGCCACGCCCCTATACCTTGCTTAGATTTGACTCCATTGGCAGTTTATTGGACTTCTAGTTATTTCGAACATTTTATATGAATCAACTTTTCTACCTCCCATCGACGACGAGTCAGGCCAGGTTCAACCTTCTTGCACCGTTATGGATTTCTCGCGACCTACATGGAAAGTGACTACGCAGACACGTTAACCAATCACGCCAGCGTCAGCCCTCAAACCCAGGTTGCACCCACTCGGCCTGGAACAAGTCGTCAGGTGTAGGCCTGCTGGCTGGGTCCAAGGTCAGGCACGCCTGAATGAACTCGACAACTCCTGAGATGTCTTCTGCTTGAACGACCGCACAGGAAGAGATCTGGCTTTGCAATGTCTCCATAGGTATTTCGAGTTTAAATGTCCCTGTGGAACGATAAATGATCTCAAAGGGAGGCCGAGGGAATCAAGGCAAATACTCGTACCGAGTTCGTTAAAATATTCCGCTTTTTTGGACTTGAGCGCCACTTCCGGTGGAATACGACCCCCGGACATGGCGATGAGCCAGCCAAGCATTACTCCATCATCTGCTGCCTTTTCCTCGGGAACGAGTGGTTTTCCCGTCAACATATAGTACGTCTTCAAAGAGGAGGAAAATGGGATAAGTGAAACACTATTGTATAATGCGTAAACCTACAGCACAACCAAGCATCCAAACGTCCACCTTCAAAGAATATGGCAGGCCAAGGATAACTTCTGGCGGACGAAGAGATTTGTCCATACGAGACTTTTCCCAGGTTGGTGAACTTGTCTTCTTTTGAGCTACGATGACAGGAATAGCGGTTAGTGGGAGATACATCTGAAACCGAATAGTGAAATAGCCACGTACCATGCCCAAAATTAATCAGTTTAATTATGCATCTGTTGATGGCAGCCCAAGAGGCGTTCCAGTACATACGGTATGGTACCGGGTGCGACCTGACGACAGGATATTCTACACCGTCGACCGATATCCTTTTCTCAATCGTACAAGGAGGTAGTGTGGCCAATGCTCGGTCGAGCACAGCCCGGCTAGCATCGATCTCGAAGACAAGATTCCCCGCTGTAACCGCTATTCCGCGAAAGTTCAGATAACATGAAGTGGCCAGTGAGTGTGTAACACTAACCACCGTGAATGAGACCGCACATGTTGTGCAGCTTTTGCAGATCCTCCACCGCGCATGCAATCGCTCTCTGCACAATGTGCCTAGGGAGCGACTTCGTCGGTGAGGACAATCTGAGATCCTCGAAGGAAGGACCTGCAACATCGAGCACTAGACACAAATGCTTGCCATGATGGCTGGTTTCCGTAAACGTTGGGTATAAGTTAATATAAGCCTCTTTTGCGGTTGCGGCGACCTCTAAAGCATCGAGTTCGTAGGATGGCTCCTGGAGTGTTTCACAGGCAGTAAATATCTTGACAACGAGATATTCATTAATTCTGTGAAAATCAGCATGAGCTTATTCTCTTCAGAAACAAAAGACAGTCCAATTTCCAATTACACACTCTGAGTTCATAGCCAGCCACGCTGATGACCTAGGTCCATAGCCAAGCTTCCTGATTATCTCGTACTGATCTTTGTTCAGCTGCAGGCCAGGGTATGCGGGGAAATATCCAAATCCTTCGCTTGAAGGTAAGTTGAGAGGTTCCTCTGGAAATTGAGACATTTGTAGGTGGGAGAGGGAGCGAGAAGAAGGGGGGCGGATGGACGAAGTTGAACAGAGATAAGTCGGCTGATGGACAACACCGCCTCAACACAGCTGATCAGGGTGGGGATGCGATGGCGCAGAAAGAGCAGGAGTCGAAGATTCTATCTCCCGCCGCTGATAGCTGTATCATATGGCACCGCTCGGCGCCCACAAGTGTCAAATATAGCGCTTGGTATTTACAGGGTCTTGCATAAAAACCTGGAGTTGATATTCTCGCGCATTTGTTTGTAACACGTTGCACAACGCCCAAAACAGCAATACCGTGAGGTCCACCTGTCGCGAGAAAGCCTCATATCGTACAGTCCTCCAGGATAGGTCTAGAAAATCGAACCTGGCGGGTTCCAATTATCCAACCCAAGTGTCGTGAACCATTTGCACTGGAGAAAATATGTTTTTTCGAGGAAACAGATGAGCAGATATCCTTTTTAGTACAGGGGCAAAGCCGTACAAACAGACCAGTCGTGATTTGATGACTCCAGGTTTTTATGCAAGACCCTGTAACAAAAGAACCAAGGATATCGACAGCGGTGGACGAGAATATTGACAGATGATCATTATGCGGGGGTTAGTATTTGCTGAGGTGAGGCAGTAAGGCCATTACCCAACCTACACTGACAGTAGTAGATAAGGACTGAAGCGGTGAGGTATCAGGCGGCGAAAGATTACGGTCCTGGCCCACTTTCAAAACTTTATCTCAGTTACTTTAGTGATTGAGAGGGCCAAAGTGAGCTTGCGCCTGAAAGTCACCAAGAAGCAATTGGACAGATGTGTACAATCAGCTCGGGACATAAAGACATAAAGCAGCATCCTAAGCAATGCTATACGGTTTGATAAAAGACCACGAGCTACAAGAAAGAGATACCCCGAGTTGATGCTTGCTTGAGTAGTGTGAAGGAACCATGAAGAAGATGAGAAGTGTAAGACATAATCTGGTTTGAGGTAAACGACAAGAGGCAAGGTACAAGTTTAGTTATTCGGTGCCCAAAGCTTATTTAACATGTCCCAATCATGCTGAGGTCGAATGGGTAAAAGTTCGGCTACACCCTCCGGCCAAGAAACGTTGCGTGACAGATTCAACGGATAGTGTGCAAATTCAGTCGGAGTGGAATTTGGACCTTGGATACGTTCGGTATTGTCGCGGATCTTCTTCTCGAGACCGAGAGGGAGACGAGTATCAACAATGTTCATGTCATACCGACCAGCCCAGTCGAGATCAATGAGCAGAACCTTCCCACCCTGATTGAAAAGGACGTTGGGTTCGCGCAAATCGCCAAAGACGTATCCCTCCACATGCAAGTCAGTTAATATCCGCAAAAGCTGATCAAGAGCGTTTGCTGGTCGGCGACAGTGAGGGGTGACGTAATCCATGACAACCATCTTCATCGAACCGCTCGAAAGGTCGCCAGACGAGTCATTTGCTGGGGAATAATCGCCATTCTCCAGTCGACCATAATATCGAAGCTTTGGGGAGTACCCTTTATCGGCGAGGAATCGATGCACTTTGAGACCATATCGATCGACGAACTTGACGACAATGTTTGCAACATCCCCTCTGATCTTCGCTAGATATGTTATGCATCGTGGATCGTCTTCCAACATCATTACGTAGTCAAAGTAGATGATTTCATCGTTCTCAACGAAGGATGTCGGATAGGGATAGAAACGGGGGTGAGGAGAATGCCGATCGAACGGCGGAATTTGGGCGGTACCGATTTTGTTGTAATAGACCTGGAGGTCGTGAAGGCTTCGACGCAGAGCCATCATGACAGATGCAAAACGACGGATGCGACTATCTTCGTTCGTTGATGAGAGTCCTATCCACATCATGTCTGTGAGTCTTTGGACGATGACTTTGTCCGTAAACACGGCCCCGAGAATGCACATCCATGGGCCACCGCCCGCTAGGATAAGGCAAGGACAGCAGCCCTTGTCGCGCATCTGAGCTCGCTAGCTTATATGTGAGAACGTAACACAATAGGGTGAACGCGAAATGGGACTCACGTCGGACTGGACCCACGCTCGTCTCATGCTACAACCGGCTTGGATGGAAGGGTCACAGCCGCCTTCACCAAGGTTATTCTTGAGCTCCGAGAAAAAGAATGGAACAGTTTCGCCGAGGTCCGTTATGTTAACAAGAGCGATACCGTCGGTATGAGTTGTATCGGGGTTTTCCACATCCTGAACACTAATCCCCAAGAGTCTCGACAGTAACAATCGCCATGTTGCATTGGAGGGCACCTCCGAAGGCTGGAGCTGGGAGGCGAAGGACATCAAGTCTCGGACCTGTAAAAGAAATTCGCGGGATAGTTCAAGATTGGGATCGCTGTAATCGTGACTAAACTGCTCAAAAATCGGGTGGAAGATGTGGATCGGCGGGGCAACTGTCGTCAATGGCACTGTCGTTGTCGATTTGGAAGGGGCGGATAGCCCATCATGGATGGCGAATTCTTGTTTCGCCTGGATCTTGACGTATTCGGTCGACTTCGCCGCTGTAGATGGTGCATGCCTGCGTTCGTGACAATCTTGAGAAAACCTGATATCATATAAGTGGATCTATTGAGGAACAGACGGAACATGACGCACGTATATTCTCCGCAATTTCGGTAATTTCATTGTGGGCATCGGCGTGTTGTAGGCGAATATCTGACTCGATAGAAGACTCGTTGAACAGGAGAAATGGGTGCCAAACTCACAGTCGCCAGGTACCTCAACAAGGATATGGATGACTCCTCCGGCTAAGTCTTCATCTCCGAAATGATGAGAAAGTATGAAGAAGGGGTTGTCTAGGAGAACAAGCCGTTCATCGGTACCATCAAACCGAAGAGTGTTCAAGGTTTGTTGTAAGTTATCATCAGCAGGAAGGGCGCACTTCCAGAGTTTGAGTTGGTGCGCACACCAGGTGCTGGCGTTAAGTTCCTCATGTTTGATGACCCGCCTAAGATCGGCGACATATTCTCCACTATCGATCACAATTGTAAAGGAATTCATGCTAGGATTTTGGCTAGGAAGAATCAAGCAAAAAAGCTTGTAGATTTTGCTTGGCATCGTAGTTGAGAGAGTAGAAGTCGAAAAAGAGTCGAGATAAAGTTCAAACTCAGTCACTATGTACCATAACCGCGTTGATGGTCACATCACGTGCCGTTACGATTGCGTGCACTTGAGAACAGTATACAGCGACCTGGTATTCAGAGAGTTCATAGTTTTTATTCGAAATATTTTACTTGGGCGCATGACGGAGAATGAGTAGGGCTGCCAACCATCCCGTGCACGGGAACGGCCGTCACCTGAAAACATATACCAGGCGGTAGATGGACCGTGAGGAGACGGCCCCTCTCTGCAACACTCTTGGCCTCAGTCGGATCGGGTACGGTTTGGAGACGGCCGTCCACGGCCTGGTACAGCTTACAAAGTGAGTATTTGTTTGTATAACAAAAAAAATGTCGTGTAAAACAATGGAAATCGTCTTAAAAGTTAAGGTCCTCGGGACGAGTCGGACTACCATCGCGTCAGCCACTGCCCTGAACGGCCATTTTCGATGTCAACGATGCTTCTCATCTTTTTGTGGAGGCAACGCTGATGGTCATCTCCGTCGCACCACCTCCAGGAAGGGGGGTGTTGAAGGGGCGGTAAAACGAAGTTTGCGCAATCATGTAACTCAATGCCTTGTGATGAAAGGTATTGTCAATTCGAGCATTCTTGCACGATTCAGATGTATTCGTGCTTCCATGCCTTTCGTCCAAGAAGCCGCTATGCTTCAGACGATCTGATGGACGTCGGAGCTTAACACTTTCCTTGGACTCTCGTCAAAAGATAATCATACACTCTACAGAGCTCCGCAGATTGAACAGTAGCGTCGAAAATCTGTGGACTCAACTATGTCGGGCTAGATATAGATAGTCGAATTTTACCTAGCGTTGGGCGTTTACTTACTTTATCGCTGTCCGCCACGCAGAGGAAATGTATTAAAGGAAGTCGCCTCCTAAAGGTTAATTCCCTGTTTCCTCGGAAACTTGTTACAATGGGGAAAATGGCGCACCCATGACCACACTTCTCAATACGACCGTTTCAAAGTTGGCAGTCCATGGTCGGCGTCGTCCATAGTCCGTTCATAAGTTGACCAAAGAAAGACGGGACTAAGAAGTAGATGTAAGTTTAAAAATTTCACGTACAATTATGGAAGATGTCAACCTGAAGTACTTTTACAGCAACTCATCTCTGTCGAATATCTGCAATATCTCCTTTGCTGTATCTCTCAAAGGCATCACCTACTTCAAAATGTAGCTTTTATGATGGCCTGAGACAGGTTCGGCCCACACACTTGTGGAAGGAAGGAACGTAGAAATCCAACTAAGCTAGAGCAGAGTAGTGTATCTGTCTTGGAATCACTAGTGACGCTTTCAGAGTCGGAAAGGGGTAGTCAGGGTCATCCAGATTCTGCGGAGGCACAATCACAGCCCAAATATGGAAATCATGTCCACTCTTCAATTAAGCGCGAAATGGAAGTCAGATTCGAAGCAGTCGAGAAAATTCATATCCATTTTTCTACTCAAAATACGAGATATTACATTACATTGTAATTCTAGGTGGTGTTGGCTTTCTCGTTTATGTAGACTGCGATTACTGCTCCAATTATTTGAGCATATATTTATGTGGTATGGAGGGCCAGGATGCGCCACATAAACAGTGGAAGAAAGTGACGTCCCTATGGATTCCTAACTTCGAAAGGGTTACCAGCCATACTCAGCAATTCACCATCTGAATTTACGAGAAACAACGAGATTCGTCGCTATGTATCGAATAGAATAGTGACCGTGAATACGCTTGTGACCCGTCTCTTCGTCTCAGTATAAATACCCATCGTAAGATCCCTGAACTACTAACACTGCACACCCAGTAAATTCTCTCTTCAGTTCTATATCACTCGATTTTACAATGCCTCCTTTCTCCGTCGACGAACTTGTGCTTAGCACTACTATGCTTGAATGCATCCTCTCTTCTAGAACTGTCGATGATACCGCAGCGGTATCCGCAGCACAGGCTACTGCGTTTATTGTATGTGTCTCTGTCTCGCCTCCGTATTCATTCCTCGTTGACATTTGCTTTCACAGGCGGGAATTTCTGAGCAGAACAAGGTATGAACGACTGCTTATCTTACTGGAAGGACTTGATCATCTGACTAGAGCAATTATTGATGCAATTGTTTAGCAAGACGTCTTGAGCTCTACTTTGCTGGCCCAACTCGCCGCCAATGCTAAGTACGATCGCTTCGAAAACCCTGAAAAATGGTGCGCTTTTTTCGAGTATTTCCTTTCCATCTCCCTGAATCAATTTATCCACAGGTACGAACAGTACATGTACGCGCGATCCTATGCTGTCATATTCACTCACGTTTCACTAATCCACGGCGATTTAGATATGTCCTCGAGAATGTCGGCTGGGTCGTAAGATTCAAACGTGTCCAGTTTTCTGCCATCTGAATCATCTTCCTGCTTTTTTTTTTAACCAGGTCGGCAACTTCAAATTCGACGCTCATTCGCTGAGCAAAACCGATGTTTCTGTGGACACCGTAGTCCTTTCGTTCATGAAAACCTGTTTAAATGTAAGAAGATCAACTCTGGCGCAGACTCGGCAGGCGAGCTCATGATCTATTTCATTCAGCCTTCCCAGGTTGCGGTGATGCGGCGCTGCATTAATGCCATGGGGAATCCCAAGCAGCCTGCTGTCAAGACCTTCAATGAGTCAGTCGTTTTAAATTGATTTACAAGCTGTATCTTGTTAATATTTGACTCCTCCGCATCCGTAGATC